>JAJOZX010006026.1:152500-300078 GCA_023014485.1 Bathynomus jamesi | reverse complement strand
TACACACACACACCACACACACACGCACGCGCACACACACACACACACTTTTTGTTCGATCCCAATAAATAATTTACGTTGAAAACATAAATAATATTTCTTCATTACAGTTTTCAACAAATTAATTTGTTGTCAAAATGATCATATCTGAATTTTGTTCAAATTGAACTTTTCACACTTTGAACATAAAGAAAATTCTATGATTCAAATGAAAATTGCCTTCAACATAAGTTCATTAGGAATACTGGATTCAATATAATCTCGGTTCTCTGTGTATCGTTCTTATTATATGCAATGATATAACATTAGGTAATTTTTTCAGTTGTATTATTCATTACTACATTATATATATATATATATATATATATATATATATATAATATATATATATATATAATATATATATATACAAAGCTGGGCAAAACCGTTAATCCGTTAATCGTTAATTAACAAGCTAACTTTTTCGTTAACGATTTAACTTTTAAGTTAACTTTGAAAATCATTATCGGACTAAAACTTCCGTTACATTTAACTTCCGTTAACTCAAGTCCGTTAACCCAAAAAATTCATAAATAAACGTTTAAAAGTTTCTATTATTTTCAGTGCTGAGCAGGTGCGCAATTAATCCGCCACTGTTAATAGTGATGAACGAATTTCCATTTCCGCAGTGCAAAATCAGGCGATATATTTGTTTCCGTCGCCACAATTTGTCTTACCAAATATGGTAGTTATTTATGGCATTGGTTTGAGCAAAACATGGTCGACTGTAAAAATCATTTCCAGATCATGTCACCTGTGGCCAAAGCACTCGACAAGATCCAGGGGGAGGAACAAGCCTACCTTGGGACTCTGCTGCCAACAGTTGCTGCGACAATCTTCAGGCTTAAGGACTTGAAGTCCAAGGGCCTCGTCTACTGCAGCACCTGTCGACGCACTTTTGGCAGGCATCGACAAAGGTTTGGGCCCCTCCTGGAGGATGACGAATGCCAGCTGGCTGCTGCCTTCCATCCCAGGTTCGCCTCATCTGGTTGGACAAGTATGACAACACCAAGGTCGCCAGGGTGAGGAAAAGCATGGAGGGTACAGTCGAGGAGGCCATGAAGCAGCAGTCCAACGAAGTGTGCAGCAACAGTGGAGGCAGCAACAACGAGGAGGAGGAGGAGGAGGATGACTTCTTCAGTGCTGTCATCCAGACAAAAGAGAGCAGCAGAAGCCACAGGTCACTCAAGGGCAAGGCCCAGAACTTGGTCAAGACCTGGCTGGAGACCAACTCCAAGGACTTGCTGACAGATGCTGCCTTCTTGGGTGAGCAAGTGTTGGTGGACTTGTTCATCAAGTTCAACACAGCCATCCCTCCAGTGCTGCAGTGGAGCGTTTGTTCTCTATGGGCAAGGACATCCTGAGGGCCAAGAGATCATCCCTGTCTGATGAAAACTTTGATATGCTAATTTTCATGAAGGGCAACATGCATCTCATGGACAAAATGGAGAACGAGAAGAAGAGGGAAAATTAAATTATATATATATATATATTGTGTTTTTCATTTTTTATAATAAAAGTTAACGTTAACGGTTTATCGGTAACTTCCGTTACATGTTTAACGAATTAACGGATTAACGGTTAACGAAGTTAACTTTTTGGTTAAGGATTAGCGGTTAACGAAGTTAACTTTTTGGTTAACGGTGCCCACCACTGTATATATATATATATATATATAATCTCTCTCTCTCTGTGTAACGAATTAATTTCCAAGCACAGCTTGCAAGGAACAATATTGAAAAGAAAAGTTTTGCTGTTGGCATGAATCGCGGGTTTTTTACAGACCATCGTGGACCTAAAGGTTTTGTTCTTTCCTCGGGGTAAAAACTTTGTACACTTGAGACCGGTTGTGATCGAGGGTAGTTCCCGAGAAGGATCATCCTCTGCTGTACCTGCTGTACTGTTTCAGCGCAAACTGGATACCAGTCAAAGTGAGGTGGATTGATGGTTGCGTGGGAGTGGATCAGAATTTATAATGTAAGAATAATAATACATAATTATCCGTAAACGGAAATAGCTTTCCCCTCTCGCATGTTTTATATGAGGGGACGCATGCCCCAGTTATCATCATTCATTACGTACAATAAATCTATTTGAATGACTTTTTTTGAATTTTAATGCTTTGGTTGACATTTTCAAATGAATTACGAAGTTATTTTTTATATTAACTGAAGAACCAGACTAAAACGTATTTAATCTTATATGTCAAATAAATAATATTCATTTCCATATAAAGCTTTACGAGTACCTACTGTAATTATAATAATAAAATGTCTTATACCAGAAAGTGGGAATCCTGTTTTGATTCCATTATGGGCAAAAAATTTCAATCTGTTATATAGTTTATGCTCTATGTCTTAAAAAAAAAGAGGTTGGGAATTCTCGTATTATTCAATTATTTAATGTATTTCCTATTCGTACACCAACCAATGAAAGGCCTCGAATCGTTTGCAGAAGTTTACAAAACTAGTGATATTTTCCAAAGATTTCTTTACCTCTTGTACATAATTAGGAGAGATAGAATAATGTCCTAAAACTTTGTTGTTGTATAATTGAAGTTTTTTGATGGATATATTAAATAAATCTGCTTACATGGTTTCCTTATTTATCCTTATATTGATAAAGATGGAATGAGCAATCAACTTCTTCATTTTATTATTTCCACTATAACGGGAATAGATCTCGGATGGTTGTTTCATCTTACGTCCTTCGTCCAACTAAGGGCACGGAAAGGAGAGGTAATGCCACCAACAATGACAAGTAAGCCTCCTTCTAAAGGAGAAATGGGTGGAGGCATATTACGTTTTGTGGTCTCATCACTGCACTCTTCCCATTTTTCAGGTTCATTTGGACAGTCTTTGGTTGGGTTCGTGAACAGAGGCTTTTTAGTCTTCTTTTAGCGTTTGAACAAATGGAAGACGTATGTTACAAAGCAAATGCGTAGTTTGTTACGTCCCGTTGTTGTTGTTGTTGTTGTTGTTGTTGTTTAATGGGTTTCTTTAACCTCCTTCGCAATATCTCCGGTCTTATGACGGAGGGGACCTACGGCTTTACTTGGGATTTGAACCACGAGTCGCTACATAATCTAGACGCAGAAGGCTGTCTCCACTCAACTTTTCCCCAGACTCAATATCGCTTAACTTCGCTGATCGACGGGAGGCGGTGTTACGACATTGGCTACGACGTAGCTCTGTGACATCACGTTAATGGAGGCGTTTCTCTAACTGAAAAATCATTCCTAAGATATGTATTTGTGTTTCCTCGTTATTTGGACTACATTCACGTTGCGAAGAACGATTCCATTTCTCGTTTCCTTATTTCGAGGTTTTTTATCATAAGATCTACAGATCTACAGAAGCTAAGGCTGACAAAGACCCTAAGATCCACTCTAAGGTTAGCCCGAGAGAAAGGAAAGAGTAGGGGGTTAAGAGAAGAGAAGAGAAGAGAATAAGGGGTTAAGTAAGGAGGAACACCTATCACTCGTGGGTTAACATTCATTCAGAAAAAGAGAAAAAAGACTCTCCATCATCATCCGCCGGCCACTGCCGACAAGTCACAAAAATAGTCGGAGAGAATAGGAGCAGGGCCGTAACTAGGGTTTAGAAATTAGTGAGGTCCAGATTTTTTTCGAGCGCGGCGGGACGAGCAAAATTCAGACCAAAATGACATCTACAAACACAACCCAAGCTATACACTAAACACAAAACACAAAACGCTCGACGCTCCCTCTTTTCAAAAGAAAAGCGGTAATATGCGTTTCATACACGGAGAACGGTTCAGTCTCTTTTTTTTTTTTTTAGGAAATAATTACCGAGGTCCGGACCTCGGTGACCTCATAGGTAGTTACGGCCATGAATAGGAGAGGGGTGAAAGATGAAAAGAAGTAAAATAAGAACATTTACAAACCATGCAAACGCAGTCTTAACTCACTGTCATACCATGCAAACTACAAACATGAAGAAAGAGAGTTACAGACATGCAAAGTAAGGTGGGGATAAGAAAAAAAAAAAGTACGTAAAGTTAAACAAAAAGTGGGTTAGTTTACGCTACGAGCTACATCTACGTTCGTGTTAGTCTAATTTTTTTTTTTTATTGCTGGCATCACACGCTGGCATGTCACAAGCTGGCATTTATCGTCAACAGACTCATCCTCGAGCACGCAACTTAAATCCGTTATTACGAGTATTACTATTATCGAAAGCGAACAATTTGTCAAAATTTACGTTATCGATGTTATTAACGATTTTGAAAAATTCAATAAGCTCCCCCCTTAATCTCCTAGTTTCGAGTGAATACAGGTCTAACTCTTTAATCCTATCTTCATAAGGCTTACTGCGCAATGACGGAATCAGTTTCGTGGCACGACGTTGAACCCTTTCTAACCCATCAATATCCTCACGCAAATACGGGCACCAAAACTGAACGGCATATTCTAAATGAGGCCTGACTAGGGACTTGTAAAGGGGCAATATAATATCCTTCGATTTAAATTCGAAATTACGCGCTATAAAGCCTAACATCCTATTAGCTTTTGCGCAAGACTCCAGGCACTGGTTCTTAACCTTTAAAACCTTAGATACGCGTACGCCTAAATCTACTTCCTCGTCAACGCTCGCTACCTCCCTATCATCCATCGTGTATGTGTAATTATTGTTGCGAGAACCTATATGCAAAACTTTGCATTTGTCTACGTTAAATTGCATCTGCCACTTATCTGTCCACTCCATAATCCTATTTACATCGTCTTGGAGCCTATTACTATCGTCCTCGTTAACAACCTTACCGCCTATTTAGTATCGTCCGCGAATTTGATACGTTACTAGTCAATCCTACATCTATGTCGTTAATGTAAATTACGAATAGCAATGGGCCTAACACTGAACCCTGTGGGACACCGCTACCTACATCTAACCACCCCGAATCACTACCATTAACTACGACCCTCTGTCTCCTAGCACGAAGCCATTCTTCTAACCAGTTAGCTACCTGACCGCGTATACCGTGCGCTTTGACCTTCGCAATTAGTCTCCTATGCGGAACTGTATCGAAAGCCTTTTTATAATCTAAATAAATAACGTCAGCTGCTCTATGCCTTATGATAAATTTTATGATAAGAATTTTATCATAAGATAATTCTTTTTACCATTCTGTTTAGTGTCAAGGATAAATAATAAGATGGAAAATGCTGCAAAACTTTATATTCTACTTTATAATAATAAATTACATAAATCTTCTTTAACATTTCAATAATTTAACAAAAATGTGTTTCGAATTGTGTTTCAGTAATTGCTTGAGACATTGTATTCATCAATATGGTCCTTTTCTCGTCTCTTGTACGTAAAATGCAGAAACGGTCAGTGAGCAAATAAAGGCCAATCAAATTATCCATTTTTTTCCACGGATATCTCTCATACGGATATTAATTTTAGCTAATATTTCATTACTATTCAAATACTGTCGAAGTTCATACAAATACTTTTAACAATATCTTCATAAATGAGTATTTTAATGAATGATTATACAAAAAGACAGACCGTAGAAGTCGCACCAGCCTCAAGTTTCGTTCTACGAGAAGTCCTTTTTAGTTTTCATTACGTTCGAACATTGGGGTTACAATAGTGGAGAATGGAACAGAGAGATGAAAGAGGATTTTCGCATACTTACTGTAAATATTAAAGGGATGCTTTTCTCCTTTAGGTTTTATGAATCACTATACACAGCAATACCTTCCCGTTAATGATAAATAATTTGTCACTCTTTAAGTCTTTGTCTATAGCAAAAAATGTTAAGTAATAAGGTGCATGCTGTGAAAATGCTCTGAAGAAAAGGTTTATTTCCTTTTTTGTTTTCAAGCATTCTGTCTCCTTACTGAAGGTTACTTCATATTACATCCATTTAAAATTGAATTATTTCGATAATCCCAATTGTATTCTATTCGAGTTTAACTTCAAATCACTCAAAATAAACTGCATAGCGAATTTCTAAAATTTCGGAAATCATTTCTTTAAGTAGAAAACGAAAGAGATCACGCTTTCTTTGAAAGGACAGACAACAATTAGGTTTAATTCAACATAATTTTCGCAAGTTTTGGAATCGCGATTTTGCCTATGAATTCAATATGCTAAAGACAATGGAGAATGAAACTCATTATACTCACCTAGAGATCTTGGGTAGTGAATAGAATGAAGTCAATAAACGTGATACTATAAAGCTAGCATATGTTTTATAGGTGCTTTATCGGGAGGATAAACAGGAATGCAAAATACATGAAAGATAAATATTATCCTTTAAAATTTTACACACACACACACACACACACACTCGCAATTGTCCTAACTCGCAAATAACTAAAATAAGACGTCTGTCATTAAAAGAATCCGACATTGATCAAATTATTAAATTATTAAACTAACTAATTATTATACTAACAGTTTCAACTTACAACGAATATTGGTTTATGAGATGTGAAAGAAAACTAAGATTTATGGAACAGAGGGTCAGAGATCCTGTACGCACAAATTTCGGTGCATTTTATGTTGTCAACTGTTATTAAAATTATTTTGTTGTAGATTCTTTAGAGTAAGTTATGTTCGATGTAGGGGTGAAATTTCGAGTGTTTATTATGTAAAAATTAAAACTTTCCTTACATCTTTTGCGTAATTTCGGGAAAGTTCATGTTTGGAACAGAAATTCCAACATTTTACTTTGAGGCTGTTTATATTCGTCCGTTTTGAGTGCCGAGGTCAGCATTGATGTCAGATCTTCGATGTTAACATCATCGTCGTGTTCCTTAAAAAGAAAAAAAAAAAGAAAAATTATATACAATACATAAGTATTGGTCATTATTGTTAAACAAAGCCTTTCTATACCTGCATCTTTTGCAAAGCGTTCCTCACGATACAAAGGTCTCCTTTTAGTTCTGAAACTAGAGCCGCAATCTTTTCGGTATTGCTCAGAATGTCTACGCTTTGGGTGTAAGGATTGTATCGTACTCCAAATGGTCGATGAATTGTCTTCGCAAAATTCCTGTTTATCAAAGTAAAATTCTGGTTAATTGGAACTAAGTTTTAAGTTTCCTTCTTTGGTAGACTTTGAATCATGATTTTTTTTTTTTATTGGCTGAGTATTGAAGATATTTTTCAATATTTAAAGAAATCAAGAAAAAAAATATTTACCGGAGCTTCTCTTTCGCTTCCTCGAACGTATCAGTGTAGAAAACTGATTCTGAAAAGAAGTGACGATACACGTAACGTTGATCACTTTTTCGGGATCAAATCTCTCCACCTTCGCGGCCGGGCTGAGGCAGTGGCGAAGCTCGGCGATGCTCGAGAGAAGACCGGCCCCATAGACGCGAAGATTTCCATTCTGGTTACGAAAACAGATTTAGTGATGCGCTTAAGCCTTTCATGCCGAATTATGTTTAAGGTTAAAACAATTTTATGCCTTATATTATTCTTCATAAGGACTAAAATCTCGTAAAATTGAATGGTCAAATTACAACCACGGGCATGAAACGATTAAATTAATGCAGGGTATCTGAGTGAGTTTTATCTGACATTATAGGGTGGCCATTTTCAAATTTCCAAAAAGGAGGACACTGCGTATGTGGCCGTACGTTAACATTATATATATATATATATATATATATATATATATATATATATATATATATGTAAAAATGAACAATCAATAAGCCATATTCATTTTTACATGAGAAAACCAAAATCGCCTAAGCGAGTTTTGGATAGAATTTCGATTTGTACTTCTTTATTCATTACTGTATTTCCCTAATTCATCTTTTCTAATAATGACTTATACACTATGACGACATAAAATAACTTAATTCTCTCTACCGTTTCCCATACCTTGTACACTGAATCATGTGCTTAGTATTTGGACATCTTCCGTATTCAATGTATGGTAAATTCTTTAATAATAATGTTGTGGTGTTATGTAGTATAAATATTATTATTCAACCATATTCATCTATACGTCCTATCTTATCTTGACCATTACCCTATATAAATTTTATTAAATATTCATTTTTACTCTGAAACGCAAAACTTTATGCATTCGTTCGAAAACGCACAAATACGTTCTCGTATTATTTTTTTATTTTTATTTTTATTTATATCACCTCTCGCGATGAACTCGAAAATGCTGAGGTAAGTGATCAAATTCCGCTCACTACGACAGAAGCGAACGCTTCTAAGATAAAAATCTCCTTTCGCTCCAATTCAAATTATAACATAATATAACATAATATAACATATTATGTTGTATATAAATCCATACCGTATGTGCCCATGTACTTTGTATTATATTTCTAACATCTTAATTGTCTATTAATATGAAACACTGTAAAAACAAAACAAAGTTATAGTAACTGTTAAATTGTAATTAACTGTAATACTTTAATTTAATATGACGTAAGGTACTTTAATGAAACTGTAATTAATAATAACTTGTAATGTACTTCAATGAAACTGTAATTGAATGTAATGACTTAATATATAATGTAAGAATGTACTTAATAGAACTGTAATGGACAATCATAAGCGAATGTGAAGTAATCCATAATTGTAATCGTAATTGTAATGAACCAAAATTAATACGTACTCAGTCATGTACTCAAATTGTATACTTATGTACTACTATGAAATTATATCGCCTTCATAAATGTAGACGGCGAAAAATGCAAATTATTTTTTTTATTTTTATTTTTTTTATTATTTTTTTTTTGAATTTTTCAAACATCTGATCATGTGTTTAAAAGGGGGGAACTTAACCTTGAACTTCCTTCCCCCAACATTTAGGCTTATATTATACATGTATTTGTAAAATGAACTTCACTTGATTACGGCTCTCTGCTTTGGTCACTGCTACGAGCCTCCCTTGTTAGCAGCCTCGCTGCGAGGAGGGGGCAGAGGCCCCTTGCCTCCTTAACTTTTTAGATTCCGGCCTGAGCCATGGTCGAAAGAGGTCGAACCTCTACCCTGTAAATTCAGAGCACTACCTGTACATTTTTAGAAGTAAACTACAGTAAGAGAAACTTTTTATTTTCCCCTTCGAGCCGTGCTCTCTTCAGAAGAACTTAGTCAGTTAAGTCGATAAGTTATAAAAGAAAAGTCGATAATTTTAGTCTCAGAGAAAGTATCAGAGTATTATAAAAAGAGAAGAATTAACAACTGGCGACCCTTTACCCAAATTAAGAAAGAGACAACCCAAGCACCATAGAAGATATTGGCATAACAGTCTGGCGACCTTGCCAGGATAGAAATTACCCTGCATCAGGATAAAACCATTTGACCGGCGTGTCACGACTTCCAGTTCGTAACATCCACCCTTGAACCGGTGTGTCACGACTCCAAGTTCTCCACGCCTAGTTTTCATCCAAAAAAGTAGCCAGCAAGACGTCTTCAGGACACGTCTCTAAGGATTTCGCCGTAGAAATTTTGTTAAGTACACAGTTTGTTTTTTAAGTAATTTATAACACTTGAAAAGTCAGTATTATTAACAGTTAATATTAGTATTGAGCCAGAATTAACACAAAACACAGTGAACACTTCAGACACCAGTGATACATTTTTTTTTAGTGAAACAGTAATTTTCACAGAGGTTAAAAGTAACAGAAGTTAAAAGTAACAGAAGTTAAAAGTAACAGAAAGAGTTAATTTCAGAGAGTTAATTGTCACAGAGTTAATTGTCACAGAGTTAATTGTCACAGTTAATTGCCACAGAGAGTTAATTTCAGAGAGTTAATTTCAGAGTTAATTTCACTATTATAGTCAGTATAGAATAATTTTATTTTATGTACCAAACATAATAGTACAGTACCTTCGCGTACATTAGAGTGAAATATTGTTTACAATTTTTTCAAATTATTGAATTGAATTGACTTGCCAATTAAGAAAGAGAGAGTCTACAGAGAGTTTATAGAGTTATAGATATACTTCAAAACAGTTTCAAGTTAGACAGTTTCAAGATACTTGATAGAGTTCAAGTTAGTTTCAAGATTCTTGATAGAGTTCAAGTTAGACAGTTTCAAGATACTTGATAGAGTTCAAGTTAGACAGTTTCAAGATACTTGATAGAGTTCAAGTTAGACAGTTTCAAGATACTTGATAGAGTTCAAGTTAGACAGTTTCAAGACACTCGATAGAGTTCAAGTCAGACAGTTTCAAGATACTTGATAGAGTTCAAGTCAGACAGTTTAAAGATACTTGATAGAGTTCAAGTTAGACAGTTTCAAGATACTTGATAGAGTTCAAGTTAGACAGTTTCAAGATACTTGATAGAGTTCAAGTTAGACAGTTTCAAGATACTTGATAGAGTTCAAGTCAGACAGTTTCAAGATACTTGATAGAGTTCAAGTCAACAGTTTAAAGATACTTGATAGAGTTCCAAGTCAGACAGTTTAAAGATACTTGATAGAGTTCAAGTCAGACAGTTTAAAGATACTTGATAGAGTTCAAGTCAGACAGTTTCAAGTCTCAGTTTTCAAGTCCCAAGTTAGTTTCAAGTCCCAAGTTAGTTTTCAAGTCCCAAGTCATTTCAATGCAGTCAATTGAATTCAACTTTTTCTTTGTGTTTAAGAGAATTAATTTAAGAAAATGTATTTAAGAATTTAATTCAACCTTTTTTTTGTTGTTTAAGAGAATTTAATTCAACCTTTTTTTTTTTTTGTAAAGATAATTAAATTCAACCTGAATTGACCGGTTTGCGTCTTTGGTTTAACTTTTGTTTTGCTTGTAAGAAGGAAATTGACCGATTTGTCTTCTTTTCATGCCATTGCTGCGTATAAATATATAGGTAAAATGACATATTTTATTGTTTGCAACCAAAACCGTTTTTTACAAATGTTTTTAACGAGTTTTATAATTATTGTGATTATATGATGACAGAAATAGTGTAATAATTAATCGATCATGTACCTAATTTATCTTGCTCTGTACGGTCGGGAAATTTACCCGTAGGACCGCACATACCCTAAATTTCAGTTGTGTTTATTCTTTTTTGTCATTTAATTTTAATAAAACTTCTACACAATAAAAACATATGTATTTATCATATGCAAACAAGTTTTCAGACTAAAATATCAAATAATTCAAATTCTATCAACATTTAACGAAAGAGTATAATTTTTCTACTTAACATGCAAAAATTATTAAACCTTTTTATATTTTTTTTATTATATAAAATAATTTTTAATGTAAAATTTACCTGAAATTATTAAAAGAAAAGATTGTTCGAAATGCTTTCCTTCCATTTCAATAACTTTTTTATTCTTGGCCGAAACTCATCTAAGGTTCGATTTACTTTTATTTATAAAATTATGTTTAGCTCATTAAATGCATAAATTGATTTCTATTTTTAATTTGTATTCTTAATTTTCTTAATTCAATTATCTAGGGATACTTCTGGTTAATGTTAATGGTTATATAGTTCATATATAGCTAGGAATGTTACTAGTCGAATTTAATTCCACCTCAAAAGTTAATTTTTAATACCGCTAGATTTACTTTCATTAATTGTAAAGTCCTCTAAGTACGTTTCTTTTAATTACCTTAATATACGTGTAACTGATTTAATTACGTAAAATTGATAATCCTAGTTGAATTCTATTACTTTTGACACACATTCGAATTCATTTTCTTTTCGTACTTCAAGTCACTTTCACATGAAACTCATATGCATACACCATCATTAATACTACCTGTAATTAGATTTTAACAATAATTGACTTAAACTTAAAAGATTTTTATAACCCTAAACCCATCTTAAATTATTATACATTATTTTTAAAACTTTGTTAATTCAAAAACCTTCCAAATCCCTACACATACACACGCATGTATGCACACTATATACTATATATACAAACCTTATGCTAAAATCATTGGATATCACAATAAACTATTTCATTACGTGTAAGTGCAAACTTGCAATTTAGTCTTAATCATTTTTGCTTTCTAATATATCTTGCTCATGCATTTATTCAGTTAATTGAACAATCCTCCCAGCTAATCTGTCCCTCGAAATTGTAAGATACACACTTTGTACTAGTACACCCAAATACACACTAGACCACAGGTCTATACATCATCCACTACGTAATTCGATTTGTACCTACAATAGTCAATAAAAATTAGTTTATAGATTGTACGATTTACGTTTTTCCCTTTTATCTACTACTCATCATGTATGTAATTTTTCCCACAGAAAAATAAAAAATTAAAAAAAAAAATTTAACTATCATTGTTTGTCTAACTTAATTGTTTGTCTAAAATTAAAGTTTTAATCTTTGAATTTTTATACTTTATAAAACTCTAAGCAAGTGTCATGTTAAAAATTTAATTACTCTGCATTGTACCCAACCACCCGAACTCGTTCTGTATAAAATTTGTATTGTAAAAAAAAAAAAAAAAAAAATTCGTCATCATCTAACTTGAATTCGTTCGATGTTATTTTCTCAATTGTATTGTATTAATTGTATTATATCATTGTATTAATTAATACCATTTTAGAGGGAGGAACACTGTAAAAATGAACAATGAATAAGCCATATTCATTTTTACATGAGAAACCAAATCGCCTAAGCGAGTTTTGGATAGAATTTCAATTTGTACTTCTTTATTCATTACTGTATTTCCCATTCATCTTTTCTAATAATGACTTATACACTATGACGTCATAAAATAACTTAATTCTCTCTACGTTTCCCATACCTTGTACACTGAATCATGTGCTTAGTATTTGGACATCTTCCGTATTCAATGTATGGTAAATTCTTTAATAATAATGTTGTGGTGTTATGTAGTATAAATATTATTATTCAACCATATTCATCTATACGTCCATATCTTATCTTGACCATTACCCTATATAAATTTTATTAAATATTCATTTTTACTCTGAAACGCAAAACTTTATGCATTCGTTCGAAAACGCACAAATACGTTCTCGTATTATTTTTTTATTTTTATTTTTATTTATATCACCTCTCGCGATGAACTCGAAAATGCTGAGGTAAGTGATCAAATTCCGCTCACTACGACAGAAGCGAACGCTTCTAAGATAAAAATCTCCTTTCGCTCCAATTCAAATTTATAACATAATATAACATAATATAACATATTATGTTGTATATAAATCCATACCGTATGTGCCCATGTACTTTGTATTATATTTCTAACATCTTAATTGTCTATTAATATGAAACACTGTAAAAACAAAACAAAGTTAGAGTAACTGTTTAATTGTAATTAACTGTAATACTTTAATTTAATATAACGTAATGTACTTTAATGAAACTGTAATTAATAATGACTTGTAATGTACTTCAATGAAACTGTAATTGAATGTAATGATTTAATATATAATGTAAGAATGTACTTTAATAGAACTGTAATGGACAATCATAAGCGAATGTGAAGTATCCATAATTGTAATCGTAATTGTAATGAACCAAATTAATACGTACTCAGTCATGTACTCAAATTGTACTTATGTACTACTATGAAATTATATCGCCTTCATAAATGTAGACGGCGAAAAATGCAAATTAGTTTTTTATTTTTATTTTTTTTATTATTTTTATTTGGAATTTTTCAAACATCTGATCATGTGTTTAAAAGGGGGGAACTTAACCTTCAACTTCCTTCCCCCAACATTTAGGCTTATATTATACATGTATTTGTAAAATGAACTTCACTTGATTACGGCTCTCTGCTTTGGTCACTGCTACGAGCCTCCCTTGTTAGCAGCCTCGCTGCGAGGAGGGGGCAGAGGCCCCTTGCCTCCTTAACTTTTTAGATTCCGGCCTGAGCCATGGTCGAAAGAGGTCGAACCTCTACCCTTGTAAATTCAGAGCACTACCTGTACATTTTTAGAAGTAAACTACAGTAAGAGAAACTTTTTATTTTCCCCTTCGAGCCGTGCTCTCTTCAGAAGAACTTAGTCAGTTAAGTCGATAAGTTATAAAAGAAAAGTCGATAATTTTAGTCTCAGAGAAAGTATCAGAGTATTATAAAAAGAGAAGAATTACAACTGGCGACCCTTTACCCAAATTAAAAAGAGACAACCCAAGCACCATAGAAGATATTGGCATAACAGTCTGGCGACCTTGCCAGGATAGAAATTACCCTGCATCAGGATAAAACCATTTGACCGGCGTGTCACGACTTCCAGTTCGTAACATCCACCCTTGAACCGGTGTGTCACGACTCCAAGTTCTCCACGCCTAGTTTTCATCCAAGAAGAAGTAGCCAGCAAGACACGTCTTCAGGACACGTCTCTAAGGATTTCGCCGTAGAAATTTTGTTAAGTACACAGTTTGTTTTTTTAAGTAATTTATAAACACTTGAAAAGTCAGTATTAACAGTTAATATTTAGTATTGAGCCAGAATTAACACAAAACACAGTGAACACTTCAGACACCAGTGATACATTTTTTTTTAGTGAAACAGTAATTTTCACAGAGGTTAAAAGTAACAGAAGTTAAAAGTAACAGAAGTTAAAAGTAACAGAAAGAGTTAATTTCAGAGAGTTAATTGTCACAGAGTTAATTGTCACAGAGTTAATTGTCACAGAGAGTTAATTTCAGAGAGTTAATTTCAGAGTTAATTTCACTATTATAGTCAGTATAGAATAATTTTATTTTATGTACCAAACATAATAGTACAGTACATTCGTGTACATTAGAGTGAAATATTGTTTACAATTTTTTCAAATTATTGAATTGAATTGACTTGCAAATTAAGAAAGAGAGAGTTTACAGAGAGTTTATAGAGTTATAGAGATACTTCAAAACAGTTTCAAGTTAGACAGTTTCAAGATACTTGATAGAGTTCAAGTTAGTTTCAAGATTCTTGATAGAGTTCAAGTTAGACAGTTTCAAGATACTTGATAGAGTTCAAGTTAGACAGTTTCAAGATACTTGATAGAGTTCAAGTTAGACAGTTTCAAGATACTTGATAGAGTTCAAGTCAGACAGTTTCAAGATACTTGATAGAGTTCAAGTCAGACAGTTTAAAGATACTTGATAGAGTTCCAAGTCAGACAGTTTAAAGATACTTGATGGAGTTCAAGTCAGACAGTTTAAAGATACTTGATAGAGTTCAAGTCAGACAGTTTCAAGTCTCAGTTTTCAAGTCCCAAGTTAGTTTTCAAGTCCCAAGTTAGTTTTCAAGTCCCAAGTCATTTCAATGCAGTCAATTGAATTCAACTTTTTCTTTGTAGTTTAAGAGAATTTAATTTAAGAAAATGTAATTTAAGAATTTAATTCAACCTTTTTTTTGTTGTTTAAGAGAATTTAATTCAACCTTTTTTTTTTGTTGTAAAAGATAATTAAATTCAACCTGAATTGACCGGTTTGCGTCTTTGGTTTAACTTTTGTTTTGCTTGTAAGAAGGAAATTGACCGATTTGTCTTCTTTTCATGCCATTGCTGCGTATATAAATATATAGGTAAAATGACATATTTATTGTTTGCAACCAAAACCGTTTTTACAAATGTTTTTAACGAGTTTTATAATTATTGTGATTATATGATGACAGAAATAGTGTAATAATTAATCGATCATGTACCTAATTTATCTTGCTCTGTACGGTCGGGAAATTTACCCGTAGGACCGCACATACCCTAAATTTCAGTTGTGTTTATTCTTTTTTGTCATTTAATTTTAATAAAACTTCTACACAATAAAACATATGTATTTATCATATGCAAACAAGTTTTCAGACTAAAATATCAAATAATTCAAATTCTATCAACATTTAACGAAAGAGTATAATTTTTCTACTTAACATGCAAAAATTATTAAACCTTTTTAATATTTTTTTTATATAAAAATATTTTTTAATGTAAAATTTACCTGAAATTATTAAAAGAAAAGATTGTTCGAAATGCTTTCCTTCCATTTCAATAACTTTTTTATTCTTGGCCGAAACTCATCTAAGGTTCGATTTACTTTTATTTTTAAGAATATTATAAAATTATGTTTAGCTCATTAAAATGCATAAATTGATTTCTATTTTTAATTTGTATTCTTAATTTTCTTAATTCAATTATCTAGGGATACTTCTGGTTAATGTTAATGGTTATATAGTTCATATATAGCTAGGAATGTTACTAGTCGAATTTAATTCCACCTTCAAAAGTTAATTTTTAATACCGCTAGATTTACTTTCATTAATTGTAAAGTCCTCTAAGTACGTTTCTTTTAATTACCTTAATATACGTGTAACTGATTTAATTACGTAAAATTGATAATCCTAGTTGAATTCTATTACTTTTGACACACATTCGAATTCATTTTCTTTTCGTACTTCAAGTCACTTTCACATGAAACTCATATGCATACACCATCATTAATACTACCTGTAATTAGATTTTAACAATAATTGACTTAAACTTAAAAGATTTTATAACCCTAAACCCATCTTAAATTATTATACATTATTTTTAAAACTTTGTTAATTCAAAAACCTTCCAAATCCCTACACATACACACGCATGTATGCACACTATATATACTATATATACAAACCTTATGCTAAAATCATTGGATATCACAATAAACTATTTCATTACGTGTAAGTGCAAACTATGCAATTTAGTCTTAATCATTTTTGCTTTCTAATATATCTTGCTCATGCATTTATTCAGTTAATTGAACAATCCTCTCAGCTAATCTGTCCCTCGAAATTGTAAGATACACACTTTGTACCTAGTACACCCAAATACACACTAGACCACAGGTCTATACATCATCCACTACGTAATTCGATTTGTACCTACAATAGTCAATAAAAATTAGTTTATAGATTGTACGATTTACGTTTTTCCCTTTTATCTACTACTCATCATGTATGTAATTTTTCCCACAGAAAAATAAAAAATTTAAAAAAAAAATTTAACTATCATTGTTTGTCTAACTTAATTGTTTGTCTAAAATTAAAGTTTTAATCTTTGAATTTTATACTTTATAAAACTCTAAGCAAGTGTCATGTTAAAAATTTAATTACTCTGCATTGTACCCAACCACCCGAACTCGTTCTGTATAAAATTTGTATTGTAAAAAAAAAAAAAAAAAAAAATTCGTCATCATCTAACTTGAATTCGTTCGATGTTATTTCTCAAATTGTATTTATTAATTGTATTATATCATTGTATTAATTAATACCATTTTAGAGGGGGAAACACTGTAAAAAAATGAACAAATTGAAATTATGAACTAAGCCATATTCCATTTTTACATGAGAGAAACCAAAATGCCTAAGCGAGTTTTGGATAGGATTAGAATTTCAATTGTACTTCTTTATTCATTACTGTATTTCCCTAATTCATCTTTTCTAATAATGACTTATACACTATGACGTCATAAAATAACTTAATTCTCTCTACGTTTCCCATACCTTGTACACTGAATCATGTGCTTAGTATTTGGACATCTTCCGTATTCAATGTATGGTAAATTCTTTAATAATAATGTTGTGGTGTTATGTAGTATAAATATTATTATTCAACTATATTCATCTATACGTCCATATCTTATCTTGACCATTACCCTATATAAATTTTATTAAATATTCATTTTTACTCTGAAACGCAAAACTTTATGCATTCGTTCGAAAACGCACAAATACGTTCTCGTATTATTTTTTTATTTTTATTTTTATTTATATCACCTCTCGCGATGAACTCGAAAATGCTGAGGTAAGTGATCAAATTCCGCTCACTACGACAGAAGCGAACGCTTCTAAGATAAAAATCTCCTTTCGCTCCAATTCAAATTTATAACATAATATAACATAATATAACATATTATGTTGTATATAAATCCATACCGTATGTGCCCATGTACTTTGTATTATATTTCTAACATCTTAATTGTCTATTAATATGAAACACTGTAAAAACAAAACAAAGTTAGAGTAACTGTTTAATTGTAATTAACTGTAATACTTTAATTTAATATAACGTAATGTACTTTAATGAAACTGTAATTAATAATGACTTGTAATGTACTTCAATGAAACTGTAATTGAATGTAATGATTTAATATATAATGTAAGAATGTACTTTAATAGAACTGTAATGGACAATCATAAGCGAATGTGAAGTAATCCATAATTGTAATCGTAATTGTAATGAACCAAAATTAATACGTACTCAGTCATGTACTCAAATTGTACTTATGTACTACTATGAAATTATATCGCCTTCATAAATGTAGACGGCGAAAATTCAAATTAGTTTTTATTTATATTTTTTTATTATTTTTATTTGGAATTTTTCAAACATCTGATCATGTGTTTAAAAGGGGGGAACTTAACCTTCAACTTCCTTCCCCCAACATTTAGGCTTATATTATACATGTATTTGTAAAATGAACTTCACTTGATTACGGCTCTCTGCTTTGGTCACTGCTACGAGCCTCCCTTGTTAGCAGCCTCGCTGCGAGGAGGGGGCAGAGGCCCCTTGCCTCCTTAACTTTTTAGATTCCGGCCTGAGCCATGGTCGAAAGAGGTCGAACCTCTACCCCTGTAAATTCAGAGCACTACCTGTACATTTTTAGAAGTAAACTACAGTAAGAGAAACTTTTATTTTCCCCTTCGAGCCGTGCTCTCTTCAGAAGAACTTAGTCAGTTAAGTCGATAAGTTATAAAAGAAAAGTCGATAATTTTAGTCTCAGAGAAAGTATCAGAGTATTAAAAAGAGAAGAATTAACAACTGGCGGGCCTTTACCCAAATTAAGAAAGAGAACAACCCAAGCACCATAGAAGATATTGGCATAACAGTCTGGCGACCTTGCCAGGATAGAAATTACCCTGCATCAGGATAAAACCATTTGACCGGCGTGTCACGACTTCCAGTTCGTAACATCCACCCTTGAACCGGTGTGTCACGACTCCAAGTTCTCCACGCCTAGTTTTCATCCAAGAAGAAGTAGCCAGCAAGACACGTCTTCAGGACACGTCTCTAAGGATTTCGCCGTAGAAATTTTGTTAAGTACACAGTTTGTTTTTTTAAGTAATTTATAAACACTTGAAAAGTCAGTATTATTAACAGTTAATATTTAGTATTGAGCCAGAATTAACACAAAACACAGTGAACACTTCAGACACCAGTGATACATTTTTTTTAGTGAAACAGTAATTTTCACAGAGGTTAAAAGTAACAGAAGTTAAAAGTAACAGAAGTTAAAAGTAACAGAAGTTAAAAGTAACAGAAAGAGTTAATTTCAGAGAGTTAATTGTCACAGAGTTAATTGTCACAGAGTTAATTGTCACAGAGTTAATTGTCACAGAGTTAATTGTCACAGAGTTAATTGTCACAGAGAGTTAATTTCAGAGAGTTAATTTCAGAGTTAATTTCACTATTATAGTCAGTATAGAATAATTTTATTTTATGTACCAAACATAATAGTACAGTACATTCGCGTACATTAGAGTGAAATATTGTTTACAATTTTTTCAAATTATTGAATTGAATTGACTTGCAAATTAAGAAAGAGAGAGTTTACAGAGAGTTTATAGAGTTATAGAGATACTTCAAAACAGTTTCAAGTTAGACAGTTTCAAGATACTTGATATAGAGTTCAAGTTAGTTTCATTCTTGATAGAGTTCATTAGACGTTAAGATACTTGATAGAGTTCAAGTTAGACAGTTTCAAGATACTTGATAGAGTTCAAGTTAGACAGTTTCAAGATACTTGATAGAGTTCAAGTCAGACAGTTTCAAGATACTGATAGAGTTCAAGTCACAGTTTAAATACTTGATAGAGTTCCAAGTCAGACAGTTTAAAGATACTTGATAGAGTTCAAGTCAGACAGTTTAAAGATACTTGATAGAGTTCAAGTCAGACAGTTTCAAGTCTCAGTTTTCAAGTCCCAAGTTAGTTTTCAAGTCCCAAGTTAGTTTTCAAGTCCCAAGTCATTTCAATGCAGTCAATTGAATTCAACTTTTTCTTTGTAGTTTAAGAGAATTTAAGAAAATGTAATTTAAGAATTTAATTCAACCTTTTTTTGTTGTTTAGAGAATTTAATTCAACCTTTTTTTTTTTGTAAAAGATAATTAAATTCAACCTGAATTGACCGGTTTGCGTCTTTGGTTTAACTTTCGTTTTGCTTGTAAGAAGGAAATTGACCGATTTGTCTTCTTTTCATGCCATTGCTGCGTATATAAATTATATAAAATGACATATTTTATTGTTTGCAACCAAAACAGTTTTTACAAATGTTTTTAACGAGTTTTATAATTATTGTGATTATATGATGACAGAAATAGTGTAATAATTAATCGATCATGTACCTAATTTATCTTGCTCTGTACGGTCGGGAAATTTACCCGTAGGACCGCACATACCCTAAATTTCAGTTGTGTTTATTCTTTTTTGTCATTTAATTTTAATAAACTTCTACACAATAAAACATATGTATTTATCATATGCAAACAAGTTTTCAGACTAAAATATCAAATAATTCAAATTCTATCAACATTTAACGAAAGAGTATAATTTTTCTACTTAACATGCAAAAATTATTAAACCTTTTTAATATTTTTTTTATTATAAAAAATTTTTAATGTAAAATTTACCTGAAATTATTAAAAGAAAAGATTGTTCGAAATGCTTTCCTTCCATTTCAATAACTTTTTTATTCTTGGCCGAAACTCATCTAAGGTTCGATTTACTTTTATTTATAAAATTATGTTTAGCTCATTAAAATGCATAAATTGATTTCTATTTTTAATTTGTATTCTTAATTTTCTTAATTCAATTATCTAGGGATACTTCTGGTTAATGTTAATGGTTATATAGTTCATATATAGCTAGGAATGTTACTAGTCGAATTTAATTCCACCTTCAAAAGTTAATTTTTAATACCGCTAGATTTACTTTCATTAATTGTAAAGTCCTCTAAGTACGTTTCTTTTAATTACCTTAATATACGTGTAACTGATTTAATTACGTAAAATTGATAATCCTAGTTGAATTCTATTACTTTTGACACACATTCGAATTCATTTTCTTTTCGTACTTCAAGTCACTTTCACATGAAACTCATATGCATACACCATCATTAATACTACCTGTAATTAGATTTTAACAATAATTGACTTAAACTTAAAAGATTTTATAACCCTAAACCCATCTTTATTATACATTATTTTTAAAACTTTGTTAATTCAAAAACCTTCCAAATCCCTACACATACACACGCATGTATGCACACTATATATACTATATACAAACCTTATGCTAAAATCATTGGATATCACAATAAACTATTTCATTACGTGTAAGTGCAAACTATGCAATTTAGTCTTAATCATTTTTGCTTTCTAATATATCTTGCTCATGCATTTATTCAGTTAATTGAACAATCCTCCCAGCTAATCTGTCCCTCGAAATTGTAAGATACACACTTTGTACCTAGTACACCCAAATACACACTAGACACAGGTCTATACATCATCCACTACGTAATTCGATTTGTACCTACAATAGTCAATAAAAATTAGTTTATAGATTGTACGATTTACGTTTTTCCCTTTTATCTACTACTCATCATGTATGTAATTTTTCCCACAGAAAAATAAAAAATTAAAAAAAAAATTTAACTATCATTGTTTGTCTAACTTAATTGTTTGTCTAAAATTAAAGTTTTAATCTTTGAATTTTTATACTTTATAAAACTCTAAGCAAGTGTCATGTTAAAAATTTAATTACTCTGCACTGTACCCAACCACCCGAACTCGTTCTGTATAAAATTTGTATTGTAAAAAAAAAAAAAAAAAAATTCATCATCATCTAACTTGAATTCGTTCGATGTTATTTTCTCAATTGTATTGTATTAATTGTATTATTTCATTGTATTAATTAATACCATTTTAGAGGGAGGAACACTGTAAAAATGAACAATGAATAAGCCATATTCATTTTTACATGAGAAACCAAAATCGCCTAAGCGAGTTTGGATAGAATTTCGATTTGTACTTCTTTATTCATTACTGTATTTCCCTAATTCATCTTTTCTAATAATGACTTATACACTATGACGTCATAAAATAACTTAATTCTCTCTACGTTTCCCATACCTTGTACACTGAATCATGTGCTTAGTATTTGGACATCTTCCGTATTCAATGTATGGTAAATTCTTTAATAATAATGTTGTGGTGTTATGTAGTATAAATATTATTATTCAACCATATTCATCTATACGTCCATATCTTATCTTGACCATTACCCTATATAAATTTTATTAAATATTCATTTTTACTCTGAAACGCAAAACTTTATGCATTCGTTCGAAAACGCACAAATACGTTCTCGTATTATTTTTTTATTTTTATTTTTATTTATATCACCTCTCGCGATGAACTCGAAAATGCTGAGGTAAGTGATCAAATTCCGCTCACTACGACAGAAGCGAACGCTTCTAAGATAAAAATCTCCTTTCGCTCCAATTCAAATTTATAACATAATATAACATAATATAACATATTATGTTGTATATAAATCCATACCGTATGTGCCCATGTACTTTGTATTATATTTCTAACATCTTAATTGTCTATTAATATGAAACACTGTAAAAACAAAACAAAGTTATAGTAACTGTTTAATTGTAATTAACTGTAATACTTTAATTTAATATAACGTAATGTACTTTAATGAAACTGTAATTAATAATAACTTGTAATGTACTTCAATGAAACTGTAATTGAATGTAATGACTTAATATATGTAAGAATGTACTTTAATAGAACTGTAATGGACAATCATAAGCGAATGTGAAGTAATCCATAATTGTAATCGTAATTGTAATGAACCAAATTAATACGTACTCAGTCATGTACTCAAATTGTACTTATGTACTACTATGAAATTATATCGCCTTCATAAATGTAGACGGTGAAAAATGCAAATTAGTTTTTTTATTTTTATTTTTTTTTTATTTTTATTTGGAATTTTTCAAACATCTGATCATGTGTTTAAAAGGGGGGAACTTAACCTTCAACTTCCTTCCCCCAACATTTAGGCTTATATTATACATGTATTTGTAAAATGAACTTCACTTGATTACGGCTCTCTGCTTTGGTCACTGCTACGAGCCTCTCTTGTTAGCAGCCTCGCTGCGAGGAGGGGGCAGAGGCCCCTTGCCTCCTTAACTTTTTAGATTCCGGCCTGAGCCATGGTCGAAAGAGGTCGAACCTCTACCCCTGTAAATTCAGAGCACTACCTGTACATTTTTAGAAGTAAACTACAGTAAGAGAAACTTTTTATTTTCCCCTTCGAGCCGTGCTCTTCAGAAGAACTTAGTTAAGTCGATAAGTTATAAAAAAAGTCGATAATTTTAGTCTCAGAGAAAGTATCAGAGTATTATAAAAAGAGAAGAATTAACAACTGGCGACCCTTTACCCAAATTAAGAAAGAGACAACCCAAGCACCATAGAAGATATTGGCATAACAGTCTGGCGAGTCTGTAGCCAAGAGTTTAACAAGTGGCGACCCACCATTTGACCGGCGGAAAAGAATTAGAATGTTATAGAAGAAATATCCGTTGCTGCCTCCTAACTAGAACCCCCGTCGATCCGAACCACCCCAGGGCCATAGACGGAGGGGTTAACATATATATATATATATATATATATATATATATATATATATATAACTGGAAGAAATGAATATTCATTTTTACTCCTTGGGCAGACCGACTGTCCGACTCGTAGTCATGAAATTGAAAACAAATGCGGCTTATGAGCAGTGTTGCCAACTACATATAATGAAAATACGTTAACGGTTATTATGGCCTTCAGTACCCGCTATTTTAAGTGTACCTGAGGTAATTTATATAATTCTTTTTAGCCAGACCCCAGAAAGGAGGACAAATTAACGTCCGGCTCAAGGGTGCTCCGGATGGAGGACAGAGTGCTCAAAAGGCGGACTGTCTGGCCTAAAGCCGGACGTCTGGCCACCCTATTTGACAACCTTCAGCGAATCAAGGTAAACACCTCCCTCATCGGTAAAATTGAAAAGTTTATTAAAAACAGTTGCAACATCATTTTTTGCAAGTTTTAGAACTTTTACAGGAATGTCAAAGAAGTTGGTTGTCTCTGACAGACTGTCAATCACTTTAGAGAAGAGACTGTATTGACAATCAAAAGCGTGGGCTCGATTTCTTTCATGTATATAAATTAAGATTTCAATATATTTGAGAGGTTGTTTCGCATAAAGATTTTTTCCTGGTCTCATAAATTATAATTATTTGCCAGATTTAGTCTAATTTTATTTCTGGTTAGTGTCTCAGTATTCTTTCTAGGTCTGTGATGAATTTGTCTTAGAAGTATCAGTAATAAATTTGTCTTAGAAGTATCAGTGATAAATTTGTCTTAGAAGTATCAGTGATAAATTTGTCTTAGAAGTATCAGTGATAAATTTGTCTTAGAAGTATCAGTGATAAATTTGTCTTAGAAGTGTCAGTAATAAATTTGTCTTAGAAGTATCAGTAATAAATTTGTCTTAGAAGTATCAGTAATATGCGTAACAAGAAAGAATACGCTTTAAAAGAATATATTTTATCTGTTTTTAGTATTTTATGTAAGTGGTGTTTTCATTTGCAATTTTATTTTTGAATTTTTAAATTTTATTTATAATTTAATAATAATTTTATTACAAGGCATCTCGAATCTTTTAGGAGATAACCGACAGTGTTTTATTAGCGAAGAAATAACTACATGCATTAAGTAGTTTTCCAGATCTACGAAGAACTACTTAAAATGGCAAACAACTGAGACCAGTCAATAAGAAATCTGTCTACCTCTCCGAATGTGAAGTCAAAAAAATTGCACCTTTGTTATGGGACACGTAAATCATATCTGAAAAAAAGGCCGCGTTGGTCCAGTGATTGAAAATGGACACTGTTAAAAAAAAATTATTAATAATAATAAGTAAAGATCGGTACTGTTGGGAGACATTCGTCGAAATATAGTGAAGCAAGCTGTTAACTTCTCCACTAATGGAATGAAAATAAGTTGGTTTGTTAATGAGGATCTTACAAGAATAACATGTCAAAATATTAAGTTCTGTTAGCAGTTGATCGAGTACTTAAGAAATCAGTGTTAAAATTCTCTCCAGTTACGACTTTATTTAATTTTTTTTTTTTTAAGGAAGTCATTAATGCACAATTGGACTTTAGGAAGGTCGATATAAAATTAGTTTACCTAAACTAGAAACAATTAATTTTACATTTATATTAGGATTTATTAGATTCAAATATTACTGAGATCAGGCAATAATATTTCAATCGTGGAAGAATCCAGATAAAATCTGAAACCTCACTCATGCTTATTACAGTACAATGAAATGGGTTTATCTTTCAACATTAAACATATATTTTATGTCCTTGTTAACACTTTACCTCATAAGGGTCGCGTCAGTCTTACAGAGGTAACGGTAGTGATTTTGTTTGACGCAAAGTGTGTTTCCAATATGAGGTAACGTGTTAAGCCAAGGCTGTAACCAAAATATGAGTAGGTTTAATTTTAACTAATCGAGAACTTACTGAACTTACTGTTCATTCCTCTCACATTCATCAGGGACAAACAATAATCGACAGACTTAAAGTTTCTTTTATATATGTAGGTTAATATACAAACTACGATCATTATAATACAGTTTCACTGAGCATATTTTCAGAAAGCTTTTTTCTAATGAAATTAACCCTTTACTGAATAAGAGTCTTCCATAATGTTAAGAAAATTGGCTGGCGTTAACGAAAGTAAAATAGTAACATGAAAAAAGTTAGAACATGTTTATGGAAAAAGTTTAATAATTTGTCTTTTATGTGAAATGTTTCTTTTAAAATTTTAATCACCAAAAGTACATAATTGTTGTCACCGTATTTATGATGTCGTTACTACAAGTATTTAAACTGTGTGTTCGAAATGACACCCTATAAAATAAAACAAAAAACACTTTGAAAATAATTTGAAAACTTTACAACCTGGTTTAAGAGCCATTAGCATTTTTTGTACTAAAATATCGCGTAAAGAAAGACTAAAAAGAACTCTGACTTTTATATAATCATTTCCATGTCATTCATGGTGATACCTACAATTAGTCATTGAGCGTTATTGAGCGTCTATTTTTCATGCAATTTCAGTAAGAATTAAAAGAGTAAAGAACTTTCTAAAGCAAAAATTGAAGAAATTAACATTTCAACAAACACCACGACGCATTACATTAACGTTACTTTACGAACAATCAACGTTAGTAACGTAAAATAAAAACGGTGTATTAACGATTTTTGTTTATACGAATACGAATAAACGTAATTAGTAATTTATAAGAAATAAATTACACATAAATACGAAACCAAAACTGCGTAAAAACAAAAAAAAAAAAAACCCGAAATAAATCAGAGGAGTGAGAAAATGGGAAAGATATGATAATGAAGCGAAGAAAGAAAAATGAGGAAAAACTTTAAATCAACGATTTTATTTGATAAATTAAATGAAATTTTTCTTCTATTTTGAACCTTTTTTTCCTCATTTGACTTTCTTTGTTTCGGCTCTTCTTCGCTGTATTTATTTTGTATCGAATATCTGCACCAACCACTGTCTTAAACGGGTTCCTCTTTTGTTTTTATTTTGTGGCTCTTCATTTTATACGTATCACCAAATACAGGAAAGGCGTAAAAAAAAAAGCTTATCTTACCTCTTTGCAGAGCCCAAATTCGACAGTGAAAAAGTAGAGCTGCAACACGAGTGAAGAGTATTTATTAAATATTATTAAAAAGGAGAAAACGCTAAAGTAATATTATTAAAATCATAATATTTGGGGTTGGTTTAATCTCCTTCGTAACTGCAAAGGTCGTGTGACGGAGGGGACCTACAACTTTACGTGAGATCAGAACCATGTACGGGTCGCTATATCGTCTGAACGCTAAGGACAGTCACCCATTCAACTACGAAACTGACTCAGCATCGTTTAACTTTGCTGATGATCTAACGGGAAGCGGTGTTGGGGAGTGGACATAATGTTCCTTGTGATTCTACTAATTTCCTCGAGTTATTTAAGTAAATAAAAGCCGCCGCAAAACATTTTATTTCAAAACAAAATGTTTCGAATTATCAACCAGACCTTCTCAAGTGTATGTAGAATATACTTCCAAAAACTGATTATTAAAATATATTCTATGTATTAAATAAGACAAATTACAAGTAAATAAATACTTCCACAGTGAGGATACAAAGGTCGAGTTTTCATTAATGTAATAGATAAAGTTACCGTAGCAATTTTCAAGAGTTCTTCATCATTTGCTCCTAGAGATGCCAGTCCTATCTCTTGAGAAAACTGGGCAAAACTTTGGCATGCGAGGAGGGGCATGTGACCAAGAAGCTCATGGCAACAATCACTGAAAGGATTTAATCAGAATAATTCATTAATAAGTTGCTTTGGGAACTTAATATATACTGTATATATACTGTACTGTATATATATATATATATATATATATATATATATTATATATATATATATATGATGCAAACCCACAAGGAAAAAGAAAAATGATTCCAAGGCCTTTTTTGTATTCAGAAGTACACCTCGTCAGGGAATGACGAAGTGTACTTCTTGAATACACGAAAGGCCTTGGAATCATTTTCCTTTTTCCTTGTGGATTTGCATCATTCATTCATTTCACATGTTTAATTGTGATATTCATCCCATATATATATATATATATGAATAAAACATATATATCAATTTGGCATCATCTATTAAATTGATTGTAAACTTCCCTTTTGAGCTTGAATTTGTAGACTCCACTTACAATTTTTGTTTTTTTATCTGTTGGTTTATTTCTTTATGGTTATTTTGGCTGTGACATATATATATATCACTAAGGCACTTTTTATATTTATATTTATTTTTATTTCTTTATTCTTTTGTGACCTGTTCCATAAACAAGCCATTTGAATTTATATTGAAGGTCGGCCAAAGTGCTAAAAGTGTCATTTTTCCCCATACAAATGTGTTTATCCTCCCACAATTTTTCTTTACTTACTATATATATGTATATGTGTATGTGTGTATGTATATATATATATATATATATATATATATATATATATATATATATATGTATATATATTTGTGGTTTTTTTTTATTTGCCGGTTTATTTCTTTATGGTTATTTAGGCTGTGACATATATATCACTAAGGCACTATTTTGTAATTAATTTTTTTTCTCAATTTATATTTATATTTATTTTTATTTCTTTATTCTTTTGTGACCTGTTTCATAAACAAGCCATTTGAATTTATATTGAATGTCGGCTGAAGTGCTAAAAGTGTCAATCTCCCATACAAATGTTTGCTCCTCCCACAATTTTTTCTATGCTTACTATATATATGTATATGTGTGTATATATATATATATATATATGTATTATATATATGAATATGTATGTATGTATGTTTATTTTGTAACCTATATATTGCCTTGATCTGTCCTTTCACTCCAGTGTTCCTGAGGATGTCATTAGACGAAAGCGCTTGAGCACCCCTTTGTGTTTCTTTTTCCTTCGTGGTTTTATTCATCATAAATATTTTTCACGTGTCACTTTCGTGAAATAATTTTCATATATATATATATATATATATATATACACCAACCCAAGAAAGGATGAACAACTGGGAAGGCTCGAAGGTGACCTATTATGACTTATTGTGACCTCTACGCTGAGTCTACGGGTTAGTTCAGCAGATATGTTTAAGGGAACTTCGAAAATAGTCAACAGCAGTTCATAATGCATGGTTGTTTTTCAAAAATTAAAAGACTATTTTTAGAGATATGCACTCGAATAACTACTCCAAAGAACCGTAATGTTTCACGAAAGATGATACACTGACTTTTTTCTTACCTCCAAAGGTTATTATTATTATTATTATTATTATATTATTATTATTATTAATAATCTTTTTTTCACGATCCCAAGCCCCGAAAATAGGCTCAAATTTCAGCTTATTTTTCTGATTTCTCATGAAAATTGCTATTAGAATTATAAGAATAATAAAAATTCATTAAATACTATGTTTAATAATATATTTCATATTAATGTGTGATTACATCTAAAATATATTAATAATTAATAACATCCAGGAAGCTCATTTCTCCACCTGAACCCAAGCAGAAACAAGTTGGGTAGCCGGCCCAACCCCGCCTGCTGTCTGAGCTCAGACCAGAAAAACGTCCGTGTGGAGGTATATCAAGAACTGTTTCATTAATACACAGAGCTGGTTTCACGACAGAATTGCCATTCTTTCTCCTTGAAGTAAAAAAATGGTAGCATTCTTCATCTCGACCAAAGAAGTTCGAGTCTCAAGTGTCCAGCAAGAAGGTCATGTTTAGGGTTTTCTGGGACAATAAAGTTCCAGTGCTGATGGAATTTATGGAACGAAACACGATGATCAATGTTGACAGATATTGCCAGACACAATACAAACTCAAGAAGTTACTGCGAAGAGAGCGAAATGAAGGACACTGATGTGTGCATGTTGCATGACAATGCCACCTAGCCCGCATTCGGCATTCAAGATTTTACAGCTCATCACCCGCTTTCAGTGGACTGTAATAACCCACTCACCTCATAGGTCCAGACCTTGCACCCTTGGGTTTTTATTTGTTTGGACCGATGAAGACACGTCTTCGAGGAGTGCATTTTCTGGAAGTGAAAACCTTCAGAATACTGCAGCCCAGTGGGATTGTCAACAAGATACAGACTTTTATTGAAATGGGACCTACTCCCTCCCTTCCTGATGACAGAGGTGCAGAAATATGTGCGGGGAGTATTTTGAGGAATAGAACCGGCCTGACTGTTTATATATTCTAATTTTTATTTACATCCAACCATTGGTATTTTTTAAAAACGGGTGTGCGGAAAATTTCCGAGCACCATAAGTTCTAAATATGCCAAATTCATTAATCCTAACTATAACCAAATTAGAAAGCTTTGCAAAAACTGTCATTATATCCCGCTTTCAGTGGACTGTAATAACCCACTCACCTCATAGGTCCAGACCTTGCACCCTTGGGTTTTTATTTGTTTGGACCGATGAAGACACGTCTTCGAGGAGTGCATTTTTCTGGAAGTGAAAACCTTCAGAATACTGCAGCCCAGTGGGATTGTCAACAAGATACAGACTTTTATTGAAATGGGACCTACTCCCTCCCTTCCTGATGACAGAGGTGCAGAAATATGTGCGGGGAGTATTTTGAGGAATAGAACCGGCCTGACTGTTTATATATTCTAATTTTTATTTACATCCAACCATTGGTATTTTTTAAAAAACGGGTGTGCGGAAAATTTCCGAGCACCATAAGTTCTAAATATGCCAAATTCATTAATCCTAACTATAACCAAATTAGAAAGCTTTGCAAAAACTGTCATTATATCCAAAAACAACTTCAAAAATATATCCATTCACGCAGAACTACTTCCGACATAAAGAACGTCAGCTTCAGTATATAAAATCGTCCGTTGTTTACCGTTAAAACAACGAGTTGACAAAAATATTTCCCGAAGAAATGGACGAACGTTTTCCAAACCAGAATACTCCTCCATCCATTAGAAAGCAATGACAACAATGAGATAGTTTTAAAATACACTGCGTTCGCACTTATTAAGCAGATTACATTTTCTCCAATGTTTTCAAAAGTTTTTCCCCGATTTCAATGAAATTTGTAGCAAATAGTCACTATATATAGCAGCATTGATGGTATTCATTTCGATAAAATATTTTAATAATTAAAATAATTATCTCATTTTATTGAAAAATATGTAAAATATTGTGTTCCGAATTATTAAGCAAGTATTCTATTTACGGATCTAAATGGTGAAAATGGGTAAAAAGAAAGATTTAACATTAACTGAGAAAAGAAAAATAGTCAAGTTACTCGCTGAAAATATAAAATCTATTGAAATTGCGGAGCAGTTTGGCAGAGCTTATCAAACTGTAAACAAGTTTGTAGCGGAGGGTACCAAACTAAGGTAGCGAAGTGATAAATGAGCTATAAGAAAAGTGACAAGGCGGCAGATATCTGTAATCAAGCGCAAATTGCAAAGCATCCATTGTCCTCAAGTAAAGAGGTTTTTGAGCAGACTGGCATACATAATGTACCAAGAACATCTCGATGTGGAATCCTCCAAACAATTGGCAATACGTGTAAACCTACGATTCAGTCACCATTAACACCCAGGTACAAGAAGCAGCGTGTTGAATGGGCGCGTCAGTACGTGAAAACAGATTTTAATACTGTATTGTTCACCGATGAATGAAAAGCAACCCTTGAGGGACTTGATGTTTGGTCAAGAAGATGGATTGCTGAGAGCCAATTTCTACCATCGAGATTAAGACGCCAACAAGGTGGGGTAGTGTCATGTTTTGGGCAGGATTGATAGGCAATGAAGTAGCTGTCCCATACAGAGTGCCTGATGGTGTAAAAATGAATGCCCAGTCTTACACAAACTTTCTAAAAGAAAACCTCATTCCATGGTAGAGATTGACCCTTAGCAATCCATCTTCTTGACCAACCATCAGATCCCTCAAGGGTTGCTCTTCATTCATCGGTTAACAATTATTTTAATTATCAAAATATTTTATCGAAATGAATACCATCAATATTGCTATATATAGTGATTATTTGCTACAAATTTCATTGAAATCGGGGAAAAACTTTTGAAAACATTGGAGAAAATGTAATCTGCTTAATAAGTGCGAACGCAGTGTAGTAGCAAGGAACTCTATCGAATTTTATCTCAAAATAACATTAAACGAGTAAATACCGTCAGTCAAACTTTACGCAACATATAACTATAAAATCACAATTACACCACATTCTAAACAAACCAAAAAATTTTGTTCTTGATACTCTCAAACAGTCTACAGTATCTGTATGTTTTGTACTTCGGAGCAAATCGGAAAGAAACTTTTAGTTTTTAATCCAGCTTTTAATTACGAGCATTTTTAAAGCCTTTAAGTCTTTAAATTTAATATTTAAGTTTTTTGTAATAATATGAGTATAATTATCTCCTTCTTTATATAACCACAGAACACGAAATAGTTAAAGCGATTCGAGTCTTTCGGTCATTCTCTAAAATAAATGTTCTTCCCATATATATATATATATATCCTGTATATGAGAGAGAGAGAGAGAGAGAAGAGAGAGAGGAGAGAGAGAGAGAGAGAGAGAGAGAGAGAGAGAGAGAGAGAGACTAGTAATGAATATAGAGAGGTTGTTTGCCTCATGACTATTAAAGAGGACAGTGTTATTATAAAACTTACGGTTCGGGTGTGTAGAATGGGTCGGAAGCATGCCTGATGTATTGGGTACAGTGAAACACTCTGAACGCGAGGCCCGCCAAAAAATCTCGAGGAGCGAGATACCCCGCCACAGGGCGAACACTGAAGCCGGTTTTGCCTTAGGAAGATAAATTAGTAAAAAACTGGCACTCATAAAACAAAATAGAATGCACAACTTAATAAAGGGTGTGTAAACTAAGGAATTATGAGCAATAGAGTGCCAAACTCCCAGTCTAAGAGGCCCAAATAATGGAATTTCTGGGCAAACCTAATGAATAGTTTTGTCTCCGTCATGCCATCAGCATACGAGTCATTATGGAACTAAAATCACTTAACAGTGCTAATCGCGTTACTTTTACGTACAAAAATAACCATTGTATGACAGGACTACACCAAACAAAGTATTAATTCAAAAGAGAATTATGTGAAAATTCTTTGAAGGATAATTATTTAAAAAACTTAGAATTAAGAAAATTTTACATCAGAGTAAAGGATTTTTTTCAGGGAAGTCCATCTTCAGCTGATGTAAATTTCTTTTATACTTAAAAAATACCTAACGAAAGAATTATCATTAGAAATAAAAGATTTTGTTTTGGTCAATGGGGTTCTCGAGTCTTAATACAGAAAATCCACACGTGGAACACAGTTTCCGGACTTAAATTAACAACTATGAAAAGAAAAAAAACAAAGTCACTCCAGAACTCACGACTTACTTTTCAAAACTTTGTCAATGTCAGCTAATTGGGGAATATTGTCTTCCCTGAAAAGAAATAAAATTAAAACCTTATAATTCATATAATCATATTATATATTGTAATTCATAGTGAAATAATAAACCATAATGAAAAACATAACAGACGTATAAGCAGGCAAACCCTATAACTTCATACCTGTATCCACATTGCTTGACGAGCATCGGCCAATTTCTGTTGTATTCTTTGCACGCATACTTAGGATACAGATCGTGCAGGTTTCGGAAAATGATTCCCCTGTTCGCAAAGAGGATTAATTAATATTTAAATGCTGTGTATTGTAAAGAAGCAAGGAAAATTCGTTTAAAAATTAATTTTATTCTCCTTTGCAGTAAAGATTCTCCTCAAAAGAAGCTTCTTTGAGGATCTGAAGTTATTTGAATAAGTGATACATTGGTGCGATTCTCTCTCCATTTCTTAAAGGTGATAAGCCAATCGCAACGAAACATCTTTGGACGTATTTGTACACAGATATGGGCCGTATTGGAAGTACAATATGGGAAATCTGTATGTCGACTAGTGATGTACCAATACCAAAATTTTGGCCGATACCGATACTTCAATTTTGCTGATACTTTGGCCGATACCGATACGTCGGGAAAACAGGCCAATACACATGATACCGATACCAATACAGCGGTACATCACTAATCTACATCATTTCCATTAGGTATCTGTTCAGTTACAAACTCTAAAATGTGTGAGAGATTAGACAAACAAGACCTTCCTGATCTAAATCCATGTTGGGAACTTGAAATAAGATTTAAAACTTTCCAAATGCTCTGTAATACTATTCTTTAGAATTCTGGTGTCTTTCCTACCAATGATGTTAAACTAATAATGATGTTAAACTAATTTCCTACCGATTCTTTACTACCCTTTTTTGTAAATGGGTACATCATTTGCTTTTTTCAATTTTCAGATATTTCTGTATAATTAATAGCTGTAACAGTATCAAACAAAATAGTGCCTCAGCTAAGCTATCCTCCCCTTCTTTGAGAATCCTAACATAACTATTATTGGGACCAGCAGCTTTATTTGGTTTCAGTGTGTTAATTACTAATCATCCCTCTTTATCTGAATCTTACCAAGAATGCCAGAGTTTAGAGAATCTAAAGGATCAAAATTTAATATTTTTATAAATTAAATATTTTTATAACTTGAATATTTTTATAAAGTATCGGTGGTATCGGCAGTATCAGCCACAATTTCACCAATACCGATATAGTGACAAAACAGGCCAATACCGATACCGATATATCGGTACATCATTAATTTTGACATACCTTTTTATTTTGTTTTGTAATGGAAATACATTTTTATGTTCAACAATGAGTATTTATTTATTATTATTATTTATTATTATTTATTTATTATTAATAATAACTATTTAATAAGAGCCCAGTAAAGCCTAAAGCTTAAGGGTCAAATTAAATTAAATAAATAGTTCAGCTTCACAATTATTTATAGCATTATAAAATTGTAAAAACCAATAATATTGTATTCTGAAAAAAACATTTAAAATATATACAAAAATACATTTCTGAAGTGAAGCACTTTAAAATACAATTTAATCGAATGAAGTATTCCATCCGCATTAACACCATAATACCGGGTATCTAATAAAAATTTGTATCCGAAAAATTTAAATAACTTTTCTGTTTTTTAAATTAATGTTTTTATTTTTCAGATGTGCATTGTAGACGTTTTGGCAAGACATCTCTGAAGATTTGAAGAGGATCCATGCATCTTTGACAATGGGGTGGACGACTGAAGAAAAGACATTCTGTGTTGAAAGCTACCTAAAATCAAAATCATACAAGCAGACAGTCAGGAGTTTTCAAGAGCATTTTAACTATGGCATACATCAATCACTTCCATTGAAATCACATATTGTGTATTGGGTAAAGAAGTTTCGCGAAAAGGGTACTGTAAATAATATAAATTCACAGAGTTCCGGACGACCTCTATCGCAGCGGACACCGGAGAACATTGAAGCGGTCAGTGGGTCGCAGCCCGAAAAAGTCACTGAGACGACGCTCACAAGAGCCGCAGATACCGAGAGGAAGCCTATCAAACATCCTACACAAAGCTCTTAATCTCCATCCTTGTCACACTGGTGTTTTTCAACAATTAACGGCCAATGATATGGCAAGGCGTGTTAAGATGTGTCATTGTTTTATCAATAAAATTGAGGCGGAACCAGATTTCCTGGACAATCTCTGGTTTTCGGATGAAGCTCATTTTCTGCTTTCAGGCCAGGTCAATATGGGGGAAGGCCACAAACAATTACAGAATTGAAAACTGCCATCACAAGAAAAATCCGGAGCATCCCGGCTGAAGATTGTAAACGAACCATCAATAAATTTGCTCACATCTTGAGCATATCGTGCAACTGCGGCAAGACCGTTAATTTCTTGCGTAGACACCTGAAATTCTGAGTGAAGTTGTGCCATGTTGTTGCTAATATATGGTAAAAATATGAAGTTGTTTCAAAAGTAATTTTAAAAACTATTAAACATTTCTATGGCACAAATTTTTTATTGGACATCCGTTATTTATACCGTTATCGGTCTCTGAGTGATTTCATGGAGTTGTATAGGACAGAAAAAAGTAATGAATCAGTGATGGTTACCAGTTTTTTGTTTTTTTTAAGACCAATGGATTTCTATGGCCCAAGTTCCACTCTGAGGAACTTTATGTAATAATCGGCCATCGGGGAGAACTGGTGAGAGAGTATCTACCCAAATTAAAAGCGCTTTTCTTTATAATGAATGTGATTCATGAATCTTTTTCATTAACTTTTATTTGTAAAACGTAAATCTGAATTTGAATTCCTGGCTAAAAGTAGAGGGAAGTACGAATTTTCTTTTGCTATGTCTCTCAAAATTTTTTGTATCACTTCACGTACCACCAGAACGAACTTTGGGTACCATCAGTCAGTAGCGGATTTAGAGGGGCGGCCGACCCCCTTTTGGCTTAGGTATTTATTTTGGTGCCCCTATCAGCCTGAATAACACATGCTCAATCCAATGTAAAACAATGTGTTTTCTGGCTTAGCACTGGTATTGTAAACGTATAAGGAGCTTTGGATCCGACGGCGCCATAAAGTGGTCCGCCCTCCCCCTTTGAAAATTCCTGGATGCTGCACTGCCATCAGTGGTACCCACACTACTGGATGGGAGCCGATTAACTTTTGTATAATCTTTGTATTATGTGACGTATACTAGCCATTTATTTCCTCTTAATTCAGAGAGTTTTTAAACTAAAACCTAAAGTGGTTCTGATAAATATAAGAAAGTACTAAAGTGGATATTGTTCATGAATTACTGATAAAATGGTCTTCAGCGATGAAGACTTTCATAATACTAGTATATGTCCCAATATCAATCATTTCAGTTCATTAACAAACAATTCTACTGTATATCCACCACAGAATACTTCGAACCATACCTAATTTTAGTGTGGGGTGATAACCAATTTGCGCAGTAATAATTTCAATTTGTGCAGTGATAAAAACTTTCAGTTCTAAATCTAAATATCCGGAGCTTACTTAGAAACTATAACTACTTGTAGCACTCTTGAAAACTTCCACGGTCAAATTTAGTGTTATAATTCTCACTGAAACCTGGTTAAAAAGTAATATTAAAAACCTGTATAATATAGATAATTGCGTTGCTTCTCATACTGTAACATATCTCATGTGTGGGGTGGTTCAACCCACACAGCTCTACTTGACCGGGTGGAATTAAAGGCTCTTCGTCTCATCAATTCCCCACTTCTTACTGTCTTTAATCTCTCTCTCTCTTCGCTGCAATGTTGCCTCACTCTCTCTTTACTATCGCTATTATAAAGGGCACCGCTCTTCTGATCTCTCTAACTGCATGCCTCTTCCTTTAAGGAGAGCACACAGTACCCGATTTTTGATACATTCTTATTCCTTTTCTGTCCAACTCTATAATGCAAGAGTTAATTATTTTCACTCTTTCATTTACTCAGCCGAGCAACTCTGGAAATTCTTCCATCAATCCATCTTTCCTCCTGTCTATGGCCTGCAATCCTTCAAACGTTCTCCCTTGGCCTCTCCTTCTGCATAAAAAAATCGTAGGTTTATGACAGTTAAATCGAGGATTTTCTACTGCCCGAATAAATTTTGAAGGAGGAGATTATAAACACAAATCGACCAGAGAAGTACTCTCGTTTATCCTGCTATTATCCTACCTAGCTGATCTTTTTCTGTGCCTCAGCTACTCTCTGAGCAGTCTAGCATGCTCTCAAACACACATCTCTCTCTTTATTCCTCACTACACGTACGACTGACTCATACATGCATTTTACACACTACACAATCTTTTCAAAATTGAAAAAAGGCATCATTTTTAAGAGCCTTGGAGACCTTGATTTCGGCTCTCTCCTTTTTTCTTCTATGGGGGGGGGGGGTTACGGGCGTTCGCCCTTGGCCTCTTCTTCCTGCTTCCTGCATAAAAAGAGTCTTATCGGAAGCCAAATCAAGAAAAATTCTCCGAAAAAACTAAATGTTGGTAATAAAGAAATTACGATGATATTTTTATAGCAAACTTTAAATCACCATTTTACTTCAACATTCACAGTTAGATTACATACCATATAGCCCACTAAATTAATTTTTTTTTGTTCATGCTATCTCTACTGAGGCCTGGAATATTACTGATAAATTAAAAATACAAAAAATAATATTCATAACAGTCTTGTACCTACTGTATATTGAAACTTGTTAAAGATAAAATATCTGTTACTTTGGCTAAAATTATTGACCAAATTATTTCGAAAGGAATATTCCCATCAGTGCTAAGAATTGGCTGTATAACAATCCTTTTTAAGGGTGGGTGATCCTACACTAGCAATAAATTACAGGCCGGTGTTTTCATTATCTGTATTTAGTAAATTTTTAGAAAATTTATAAAAATTAAAATGCAGCAATATTTAGAATAATACAATTTATTATTTTCAAACAAATATGGCTTTCGTAAAAATAAAATAACAGAAATGTCTATTTAAAATTTTATCGAAGGTCCAAATGTCGCTAAAGAGAACAAAGAAATAATGATTTCTATATTTATGGATTTGAGTAAGGCCTTTGATGTAATATTCTACTTAACAAATTATTGTATATTGTTATGGCTGTAGAGAAGTTATCAGTAATTGGTTTAAAAGTTATTTGTCCAATACGTATCACCTTGTATCAGTAAATAAGGTCTGTTCAACTAAAACGCTCGTCAAACATGGTGCACCACAGGGCTCAGTTTTGGGTCCTGTTATTTTTATTATATATAAATGACCTTCCACGTTCATCTCATATATGCAAAGAGGTTAATTCAGTTAAGAATATATTTAAATCAAAATTTATCATTGTAATGAAATGGTTGACCACCAATAAACTCTTTCTAAATACCAGTAAAACAAATTGGAGCTATTGAAGAATAGGGACCCCAGCCTTCTTTAGTTAGGCTTATAAGGCTAACTAACGAAAATATCACGACCTAACCTAACCAATCGTTAGGTTAACTGTACGCCCTTGACGATTGGTTAGGTTAGGTCATGATATTTTCGTTAGTTAGCCTTATAAAGCTAACTAAAGAAGGCTGGAGTCCCTATTCTTCAATAGCTCCAACAAATTTAATGATTTTTACTAATAAACGAAATGCGCATCTTAATGAACTAAATGTTGATGAAATCGCTATAAAGGAATGTACTGATACAAAATTTCTTGGTATAATACTAGACTAGAATTTGTAGTGGAATGACCATGTAAATTATATCGAAAAAAAATTTCACTGGACTGAAACTGTGGAATGATTTAAGTAAAATATATTTCAAAAGTAAATTCGCCTCGGGACTAGTTGAAATCTCGATTAATAATAGAATACCAATAAAAATCTAGGATTAAATTTACATTACTCTATTACTCGTTCATTTCTCGTGCCTAACTATCAATTCTTTGTACTGTATTAGTATCATATCTACAATATTTGTTTCATATCTATAATTATAACTTAAGATTAATATATACTGTATTTCCACTATTAGTTCCTTGTGTATTAATCATAATTTAAACGTGACTTATATATCATGTATTTTAGCTGTAATTAATCTGAAAGCCCAGTAAAGCCTAAAGATTAAGGGCCAAATTATATAAAATATAGAGTCCAATTGACAGCATTATTGTATTATTTGCATTATTGTAATGTCAGAGATTGTAATTTATTATTTGTATTGGATCATTTGAAGATCAGGACCCCCAGCCTTCTTTAGTTAGCCTTATAAGGCTAACTAACGAAAATATCAAGACCTAACCTAACCAATCGTTAGATCAACTGTACGCCCTTGACGATTGGTTAGGTTAAGTCGCGATATTTTTTTTAGTTAGCCTTATAAAGCTAATTAAAGGAGGCTGGGAGCCCTGATCTTCAGGTAATCCTTTATATTATTGTAGCATAACACTGAAATAGCGTATCCTTGTAACATAACAAAAATGTAATATTCTAATATTTATTTCATAAATAAATTTATAAGTGTAAATAAACAAAAAAATAAATTGTCACAATGACTTTAATGACTTTAAAGTGATTCAAATTCATTGTCTAATTTTCAGCTATTAGTTTGTAGTTTGTTTATGTTTAAATTAATTGATACTTCTTATTCATGATTTATATATTGTTAATCCTAACTAACTATCAAGTGAATTTTTATCTTTAATTAATTTGGGAGCCCAGTAAAGCCTAAAGCTTAAGGACCAAATTAAGTAAAATAAATAGTAAATTTGACAAATTGTTAGTGTCTCTTAAAATTGAGTGTAGGACAAAAGCCCCCTAGGACAAAAGCCCCCTAAGAAAAATAATAAGAATTTTTTTAATCATTATTTTTATTCTTTATTATTTACAGTTTATGTTTATAGTTCATAGTTTAGTTTATTTTATAGTTTATGTATTTTGGCTTTCGTCATTTTCGTTTGAACTAACGAAAATATCACAACCTAACCAATCATCAAGGGCGTACAGTTGACCTAACCGGGCATTCAATTGACCTAACCGGGCATTCAGTTGACCTAACCGGGCATTCAATTGACCTAACCGGACATTCAATTGACCTAACTGGACATTCAATTGACCTAACTGGGCATTCAATTGACCTAACTGGGCATTCAATTAACATAACAGGTTAATATTGGTTATATCACCTAAATATCTTCTGATCTTTTCAGATTAGATGTGACACCTGACTTGCCCTACCCAGCAATTTGTCCAGAGGGCTTTTGTCCTAGGGGGCTTTTGTCCGGACCCGCTTAAAATTATACTGGTCAACATAGAATTTTTAACTAACAAACAAATACGTGCCTTTACCTAATTTTAATATGCTGATCCCAAAAATGCAGTGAAAAAGTTTCTATGACGTGTAGGTTTCGAGTTACACCATTGATCAAACTAATACGTCACTTTTAGTGTGTAAGACGAAATCACGTAGGACACGACACTTTCCAACTAAAAAATCTAACTAAACTCTGTCTGTACTGACTATTTAATGATCTTTTTATCATTTATCAATTGTATTTTGAAATGCAATCCACTAAAGATTTGTGTTCTATTTCATGGGAAATAAAAACACTCGTAATTTATAGAAAACTGCTCATATCTAACAATTATGTCAGTGTCATAACTAAAAATCTAGACGTGATAGAGAATTTTGAGTATTACCATTGAAATGAGCATGTCCAAATTAACCAAGTGAAAACTTTTTTGTGTCAGTTAAGGACAAAAAGTTGAAAATTGTTGTTTAGTGTTATTGCAGCAACAAAAATTATCAAATTGTAAAACTGTAATATTTAGTTTAGAAATAAAAAAGAATATATTATTCAATACTGAAGCTCTTGTGGAATTAAGGTAAACAAACAATGGCGATCTGTAAAAATAATGAAATGTGTTTTAACATTGTGGTCCTTTTAATATCATAAAATACAAAATATATTCAATATTGTGGATAGAACATTAAAAGAGTTTTACCCCCTCTATTCCTGGGCTACAGTTTCACCATTCCTGCAGTGCCTATTCCATCAGGCCCCGCCAAAAAAGATGATTTCAAAGATGTCTTTCAAATCATCCACCCGCCACGTAGGATCACATATAATTAACTTCACTAATAAAACCACGAGACGAAACAATTCAATAACACGAACAGCACTATGGACATTTCTTTTTCTGACTGCACAATTAGGGTGGAGCGAAAAATACTTTTTTTCTAGTATGAAGTTCTAATAGTGATTAAAAGTTGCATTTAGTGGACGAAATATGCCTGCCAAAATATGAGTTAATTTGTTTAAAATTTTCAGCTGCCACCAGGGGGCTAAAGTTAACACAATTTTGTGTAAAAAGGAAAAAAAATGCTTCTATTTTAGGTTTGTCAAACTATTATAAAATTTTATCTTAGAATTATCTAATAGGTTGATTAAGATTCGTAAAAGATAGAAATTCGTTTTGTAAAAATACTTTTCATATGCTTAATATCTTCAGCTGCCACAAGAGAGCTGAAGTTAACACAATTTAGAGTAACTGAGTCATGTTGAGACTACACAGAATGTTGTGGGGAGGGTTTGGGGAAGGTTGTGGGGGAGGGTTTTGGTGTGAAGGAATTTCTTTCTGTGAGTCATTAGAACAGTGTGTTAACATTTGTCTTCTTAGGTAGTAGGCCTAGTCGCTCAGTTGATCGGAGAGTTTTTGAATATGATCGGAATATTATAAAACTTTATTTTAAAGTGATTTATATAGAGATAATATTGATTTTATTATAAAATGCTTGTTATAATGTATTATATAATTTTAGTTTATTTATATAATATATTATATATTTATATAATATATTATATATACTTATAAAATATATTATATATATTAATTATATAATGTTTTGATGTTACAGGATATTTTGTGATTGTGAATTTTTCTTAAAAATATTATGGCATCAAATACTAAATATAAACATTTCACTAGAGAACATATGAAGTGTGCCATATTTGAAGTACCTTGTGAGATGAGTGATATGCAACTACCAACTTATAACTGCATTATGAAAGATTACCTGTTCACAAAACATTTAGTGAAGGAGCAAATGAATAACAAGGAGCCTTCATTTTCTGAAATAGCAGAGGCAGTTTCCAAAAAGGTAAAAATATTTGGAAGAAGGCCTCTTTGCCAATAGTTTCACATACACGCGTTTTACAGATGATGCGAGTGTACCATGATAAATACAGGTCCTTATTAAAGCCATACAAGTCACGCAAGGATCAGCCTAAGTACAAAAATCAGCTTGAAGAATTTGGAAACTCTTCAAAATGCACTTTGTTTGACATCTGCACCTGCAAATGTAAGGAGTTTAGGAGATGCTCATGTGAAAAGAGTAAGAAAGTCCCTCCAAAAGAGCAGGATTTTTTAAATGACCAACGACACGCAGAATAATGGTGATAGGCAGCATTGACATAGCACACACAAGACGATTACAAGCAAGAGAACATCGAAAGGAAATGGAAAAAGCACGTCTGGAATCCTCACAAACAACTAGTGCTGCTATAACCAATACGTCCAACTTACAAATCGAAACAGAGACAAGTGAACTTCAACAACTAGAAGAGATATCTGAAGATAATGAGGAAGATACAACCTCGACTCAATATGTAATATCAGAACAACAGATGCGTGAGCCACTGCCTTCATTAGCAATTACTTGTGATAGATTTAAAATGTCGGACAGAGCTGGGGCTGCTATTGCTTCTGCAGTATTGGCAGATCTTAAAATTGTTACTCACTTACTCCCGAAGACAAAGGGAATATTATAGACAGAAGTAAGCTAAGACGTGAAAGAAAAAACAGAGAAAGGAACTACAACAGATAGGAGAGCCAAAAAACCATGCGGGGATTGTACTTTGATGGCAGAAAGGATAAAACAATGATTCAAGTCCAGGAGAGTGATGGCTCTAACCACCAAAGAACCAAACGCGAAGAGCATATCAGCATAATATCTGAACCACACTCTCTGTACTTTGCACATGTGACACCTTCCAGTGGCAAAGCTAAATACATTTGCACAGCGCTAGTGAATTGCTTGAAAGAAAGGAATGTTGATATAGGGAACATCGTTGCAGTTGGCTGTGATTCGACAGTGGTTAACACTGGTAGTATTGGAGGCACAATAAGATTACTGGAAGAAGCCTTTAATAAGCCATTGCAATGGCTGATATGCCTTTTACACCTTAATGAACTTCCATTGCGCCATCTGTTTCATCACTTGGATGGTACCACTACTGGACCAAGAGCATTTTTAGGAGAAATTGGCCGAGCACTTTCAGACTGTGAAAAGCTTCCCATAGTTAACTTCAAACCCATTGAAATTCAAGAGGACATGTGTGAAGTTGATGTAGATGACATAAGTACTGACCAGAAATACCTTCTTGAAATTCACAAGGCTATATCAAGTGGAACATTCTCAAAGAGTCTTAGTCATAAGAGTCCAGGCAATATATCACATTCAAGGTGGCTCACCACAGCAAACAGGACTCTGCGGTTATATGCAAGCACAGAGAATCCTTCAGGCAATTTACAAGAATTAGCTACTTTCATTGTTAGGGTATACGCACCAATGTGGTTTCAGATAAAGCGTAAACCATTATGCCAATATGGTGCTAAACATATGTGGCATATGATTGCAAGAAGCCGGTATCTCCGTGAAGAGCTTAGGAGAGTACATGACTCAGTCATTCAGCGAAATGCATATTACGCAAATCAAGAAAACATTCTCATTGCAATGATAGCTGATGAAAGGGAGCATGTGCGTCAGTTGGGATTTAGGCGTATCATAAAAGCAAGGGCATGCATTCAAGAAACAGATGTTATCAGGTACTTTAAGGTGCCAGAAATAAATTTTATGCCAAAGACTATACAGATCTCATTATGTGGCAAGATTTTCAGATAGCAGAACCACCGATAACCAAAGGAGTTTCTCTGATGATATTGAATCATGCATCAAACATGGTACTACTCTTCATTCAGAATTATTTCAGTTTCCATGTCATACACAAGCCGTAGAGAGATGCGTCAAGCTCGTTACAGACGCTGCTGGATCAGTCTGCGGACCTACAAACAGAGACGGTTGGATTCGTGCTACATTAGAATCAAGGAAAAACCAGCCAAAATTTGACACAAAAGCAAATTACTAAATAGTCTTCAGCAAGAACCCTTTCTAGAGGGAGGTTGGTTGGGGAAAGGGTGGTAACTCCGCTAAGGCACGAAATAACGTTTCTTAACTGTCTCAAGACAGTATAAAGGAGGAGAGACATCCTAATTTATTACTGTTCCCTTTTTCAAGTAAATACAGAATCATACTTAATTGTCATTTTTAAGTTAACTTCAGCGCTCTTGTGGCAGCTGAAGATAATAAGCATATGAAAAGGCATTTTTACAAAACGAATTATTATCATTTAAGAATCTTAATCAAACTATTAGATAATTCTAAGATAAAAGTTTATAATAGTTTGATAAACCTAAAATAGAAGCATTTTTTTCCTTTTTACCAAAATTGTGTTAAATTTAGCCCCCTGGTGGCAGCTGAAAATATTAAACAAATGAACTCATATTTTGGCAGGTATATATCGTCCACTAAATGCAACTTTCAATCACTATTAGAACTTCATACTAGAAAAAAAGTATTTTTCGCTCCACCTACGTGAGTGCACATACAGAGAGTTGACAAAAGTAAATAGACACCTTTGGTATCCCATCGTTTTTGATTTCATAATAAAAGTCAATAAATAATAACATATTATTGAATTAATATGTTTAGAATCGTGTTGCTTTCTCCCTGACATTAGTAAAGCTCACACAAGTCCTACCATTTCATTGATGAGGTTGCCATTTGTTCTTGAGGACAATCATCGTGGTGTCTATTTACTTTTGCCAACCCTCTGAATAGGGGAAGCCAGGTAGAGCGCTTCTAATTTTAGCCACTCCCTCGTCAGCAGAGAATTAATGTGTTCATTGAAAACTCGATTCAAAGAGCATACAAAACTTACCATGTCTTTGTTTCTTCTTCAGTGTATTTCACACGAGGAATCGGTTGACCGCTAAAACAAAAACAAACAATTGAAGAGGTTACCAAATATCCAATTTATTTTACATTTAAAATATAGAAAAATATATGAAATAGGAATAGTCGTGTATAGTAATATACTAATATATATGTCACGTAATTTCATGCTTTACTATATCACTAAATGAATATATGGTTTATGACGTCCCCTTAATATTACTTTGCTGTCATACACTTTAAATGAATGAATGAGTGATGAACCGCGAAGGACATTTTAAAACGGTTAAAAAAATAAAGAAATTAGAAGTGGGTAACTCACAATTTGTATTCCATCGCGACGTCGTAGAAGTATTTCCGCCTCTGACGATATACTGGATCCTTGAATCCCTTTTCAACAAAATGGTAAATGCATAAAAGTAAAACGCTAAAATTAAAACATTGGCGTGCTTCAAGTCGTTCGTTATCACTCAACCATTCAAACGAATAAACTATTATATGAGTATAAACAAGAAAAAGATGAGGGACTCCCTTTCTCTCTCTAATTCTTTTCGTCCTATACCCATTTAGGCGACAGAACACCCCTCGACACTCTAATAAAACGAACTTAACCTAACCTAACCATATCTTACCTATGCCAACCTAACCTAACTTAACTCAAAGTAATCTGTTGATTAAGTATCACGTGGAGAGAATGACGTCGTCGCGCATTATTTTATGTTAGTACAGATCTCTTTGAGAAAAATTCTAATCAATGATTAGCAGATGTTGTTAAATCGTAACTAGTGAAGGGTTGTTAGTAGCTTCATAAGTGAAATTTCAATAAACTTAAATAAAAATAGAATGACATATATCAGTTTCATTTCACAAAGCGAAATCTTCAAAGCGAATTCGGGACAGGGCAAATGTTTACGGCTTCTTTGATACGTATAATCTCACAAAGTTGATTAAATTTTATTTAGGGACAAGATGACGTCACAAAAGACGAATTTCTACATTAATAGAAGCAAGCTACACACACACACACACACGTATATGTATATATATATATGGGGTGTAACAGCCCAAATATCAACTTTTTCAGAGCTTTCTATAAATGTTTTATCATCGTCAGTTCCTTAATAAATAATAAAGGAATTTATCGAAATTTCTGTAGAATAAAATTTTTTATATTTGGCGTGGATTTACTGTTTATTATAAGACTGAGGTTTCCAAGAACTAAATCTTCAAGCTCTATTATACAGGGTGTCCCAGAATTAACTATCTATTTCAATGAAATCGGACAAATTTTTTAAAAACACACTTTTATTTGTTTATCATGTTTAATATGTGTTAAAAATGTATAAATTTCTAAATTTTTTTCATAATTTTATTTTCATAATTTTTTCATAGTTTTTCATAGTTTTATTTTCATTCTCTTCAGAACCCTATTAATAATGAATACACAAGAACGCATCTTTGTTGTAACATCCCGTATCAAAGCCTTTTTCATCAGTGTCGAACGCAAGATTCTATGAACTGTTGTCTTGGATATGTTGAGTCTTCGACCGGCCTCCCTAACCGAAGTTGTTGGTTCATCCTCAAACAATTGTCGTACCTGTTCGGTACTGTTACGTGCTGTCATTGGGTGTCCTCTTCCCACCTCGTCGTGTACGGATCCAGTACTTTTAAATTTGTTCACAAGTTCACGAATCGCTTTGTCTGTAGGACCGGTTCTGTGGAATCTTCTTGTAAATTTTTCTCTGATTTCATTACATTGCATTCCTTTGATACGGGATGTTACAACAAAGATGCGTTCTTGTGTATTCATTATTAATAGGGTTCTGAAAGAGAATGAAAATAAAACTATGAAAAACTATGAAAAAATTATGAAAATAAAATTATGAAAAAAATTTAGAAATTTATACATTTTTAACATATTAAACATGATAAACATAAATAAAAGTGTGTTTTTAAAAAATTTGTCCGATTTCATTGAAATAGATAGTTAATTCTGGGACACCCTGTATATACTGCGTAGTGTGTATACGAATATATATAATCTGCAAATGAGGCGGAATGCTGCAGAGGGGTCGACTGCATGTCGATCCTGAACCGTCGTTCGAATCACACAAAGTACACACACACACAAAGTATATATATATATATATATATATATATATATATATATATATATATGGTGCAAAAAAGTCATACTTTTTTATTATAAATGAAATATATCCAACTGTCTCAGTTTACAACACTTCTACATGATGATCGTTATTCGTCGGTACAGTGCGTATTTGACGTTCGAACTCCATTAGAGCATTAGGAAAATGCTCTTATGGAATGGCTCCAGTGACTTCTCTTTCATTGGTTTGGTTTGGTTTGCTCATTGTATCAGTTGCTCGGATACACTAGCACCGGACCTCCAACACTAGCACCGGACCTTCATTGAAGTATTTGGCCAGACTACTGTGTTTGTCACAATACACAAGTGCTTTAACATACTCCTATACATAAAAATCCAAAGGAGTTAAGTCACGTGATTGAGGTAGCCATGCTACCGATCTCCCACGACCTATCCAGTGCTGAGGAAATTTTGCATCTAGAAAGCTGCGAAAAGCAACGGCATAGTGGGGAGGCACCTTATCTTGTTGAAAGACTACACTCCTCATTTCAACTCTATTAGTCCTTAGTTGAGGAAGGAAAAATGTCGGTAGTATGTTAAGATAATTTGCTCCAGTAACGGAAAGAAAAAGAAAATGGACATCTTGTGAAGTCATGTTCGTAGCGAAAGTTCTATAAATGTATCTACTGACTTTTACCACACACATAAAAAATTACCTTTACCTAAAAAGCAATTCATTCTCTTCAATTTGCTGAATAAAAAATGTTGTAAATTCTCACTCGTATAACTGAAGTGTAACTGATGTATCACTGTACTTTGTACGCTTTGAAATGCAGGAGTTTGCGGAGAATGTCACGAACTATAGATTTTGGAACATTTAGTTCAGCAGATACCCCCCTAGCGGAATTCTTGGGACTCCTTACAAAGCTTGTTTCACTCGTTTGAGAATAGCTAAAAAGAGTTCTTTTTCTGCAATATGGTTTTCTTTATTCACGTTACCGGTTTCCGCAAACTCTTTTACCCAGTAGTATATGCGCATTTATGCCGAAGGGGTGCGGGGTAGTGGGGGAGGGGGGAAGGTGGAGGGGGAGATGGGATAGTGTCAGTGTCAATTGGGGGAGTGCCAGTGGCAAGTAGGGAGAGCCAAGGGGAGATGAGGGTACTCCCAAAAATAAAAAATTGGATATTGTAACCTAACCTAACCTAACCCGGAAAATAATTATATTTATATATATATATATAATATATATATATATGTGTGTGTGTGTGTGTTTTTGTGTGTGACGTCATAACCAGTACCACCGTGGGGCGACCCCCCCGACTTGCGTCCCACATGATGCTTAAAATCATCACGATGAACCAATGTTACTATGAATGTAGAGTATAATTTCTACAACAACACTGTCTCGGGCATAACAGTGATAGTATACCATCGGGAGTCGAACCCCTGACCTCAAAGTGATAATTAAAATGCTTATATATTATATATATATATATATATATATATATATATATATATCGGGTGGGCAAAAAAAAAGGGAGACCTCGAACTTTGGCTGTAAAATCCAAAGTTATAGTCAGATTTCAGTATTTTTTTCACACCCTATAACTAAGTAAATTTCCTAAACGGTGAGCGGATTTCAAAGAAAACTAATAAAAATTACAGATTTACTGAACATTTCTTTATGCCACTGAAAATTCTCCATTTACACTACTACTACTGCTTTAAATCCTTCATATCTCGACAAATACGGTACATAGAACAATGAAATTTGAATATGTTAGTACTAGGTAATTTTATGGTTTGTTTGTCATCTTTTAGCATTTTAGCTGAGAAATTGAATTTATGGCGAATATTCCAGAAAAATCTTGCTAATCATAGGTTCAAGTTGATAATTAAAGCGATTTTAATTAACGTAAACCAACTGCAGGAGGTTTGGACAAGCTTCTCAAGAAAATCGATAAAACAGGAAATATCAAAAGAATACCAGGTAGCGGTATTAAATTTGGCCATCAAACAGTCCTGATTTAAATCCTGTCGATTACGGTCTTTGGGAAAATTTGTCACAGAGAATTTATCGGGTCAAAGTAAGAAATGTCGCTCATTTACGACAGCTGCTGGAAAAATGGGATGAGCTACCACAAGAACAAATCAATAAAGCCATAGATGAGTTCCGTCCAAGACTGAAAAAGGTTATAGAAGTTCGTGGTACACATATCGAGCAGTTTTTTTAACATCAAGGTAGCACTATATGTGAGTACTTTGTAACTTTTTTATCTGCACATAATGCAGTAGTAGTGTAAATGGAGAATTTCCAGTGACATAAAGAAATATTCAATAAATCCATAATTTTCATTAGTTTTCTTTGAAATCCGCTCACCGTATAGGAAATTTACTTAGTTGTTGGGTGTGAAAAAAATATTGAATCCTAACCATAACTTTGGATTTTACAGCCAAAGTTCGAGGTCTCCCTTTTTTTTGCCCACCCGGTATATATATATATATATATACTTTATGATTAATTTATGAGGGTTTAAAGAATGATTCAGGATCGACCTGCGGTCAACCCCTCTGCAGCATCTTGTCTCATTTGCGAGATTTGGTAAAGGAGGAATTGCTTTCCGATCTCCTCCTGCCCTCGTAGACAGCCACGCATGGTTGGTCAAGGACTTTGCACAAGTACCTCTCCAGCTGGTTCTTGAAATTATTCAGGTTGGTGTGCTGGAGGTTCCTCACTTCTTTTGGCAGGACATTATAAAGTTTTGGGCCTCGTATTCTGAATGTATTTTCCGTCCTCGTTTTCATGGCCCCACTGTCCCACCGAAGCTGGGACAGTACAAAATCTGCCTCCTCTCATTCCAGTTTGTTTCTATTTCGTTTCGAAATTAGGGACAAAACCTCGAGAATTTTCCCTATTTATATTATTGTGTACTGCTCGCGTCTTCTTTACAGAGTAGAGTTTCAGGGATTGTAATCGACTGTAATTGTAATTCTAGTCTTCACCTCTCGTTTCCTCTATCTTAGACACAAAAGTCCTTTGTATGGCTTCTATGTTCGCAATGTCTCGTTTTCTGTATGGGCTTGCGAGTACTGAGCAATACTCAATTATGGGTAGGACAAGACTCTTCCATAATTTGAGCATGATGTTTGCTTTTCTGCTGCGGAAGCTCTTCCAGATGATTCCCATTATTTTTCTAGCTGTTGTAGTTTTAATGTTATAGTATTCTCTGAATTCTGCATCCGACGACATTATTATTCCAAGATCCCTGAATTGTGGGTTTCGTGTTATCTGTTTGGCTGGCAGAGTTTTGTACCATTTATTCTGTAGCACCTTGTTATTACACTACCTTAGAAGTTCAAATTTTTCTTCGTTGAACTTCATATTGTTGTCTTCTGTCAACTTAAATAAGGTTTCATTATCATTTTGTAATTTTTCTATTTCACTTTCGTTCAATATTTCCTTGCATATCGTTGTGTCATCTCCTAAACATGATACGACACTATCATTAATATCTGCATCAATGTCCGCACTCATTATTATGAACAGGAAGGGAGCTAATATTGTACCTTGTGGGACAGAGCTCATAACTTCGAGGACTTCATATTTAATTCCATTTACTACCACTCTTTGCGATCTTTAAATCAGAAAATTAAATATTCATCTTCCCAACTTCCCAGCAATTCCTGTATTCTCAAGTTTGTGTACTATAATTCCATGGTCACATTTGTTGAAGGCTTCAGCAAAGTCAGTATAGATTACATTTATGTTTTGTCCTCGACACAATATCTCCAATATTTTCTGCTGCTGGTCTAATAACTGTGTTAGGCATGATCTTCCAACCCTGAATCCGTGTTGATTTGGGTTGTATAAATTCTTTTCTTGTAGGTAGTAAGTAAAGTAGTTTTGCCTTTAGTTATACGTTCAAAACAAACACACACACACATACATATATATATATATATATATATATATATATATATATATATATATTTAAATTTAAAATTAGCACGCTGCCCCTCTGCTACTATCAATGTAGAGCATACATTCCACGACAACACTGTCTCAGGAATAACAGCGATATTACGCCATCAGGGAGTTCAACACCCGACCGCAGTATGAGACTTAAAATACTTATATACTGTGTATATATATATATATATATATATATATATATATATACACATTTCAACTGCAAAGAACACGCAGTATAATTAACGTAAAGAACGACGCTTGTATAGGAGAACATTCCGCGCAAGATGAGGAGGGAGAACGAACAAATGAAAAAATGAGGTAACCACCCGGGAATCGAACCCGGGACCTTCCGATTGCCGGTCAGATATGATAACCACTACACCATGGTCCTCACTCGATCAGAAGTTGTAATTCTCCTACATACGCGCAGAAACCAATGCCCCGAGGGGGCACCTCCCACATGCCGCAACTATATATACATTTCAACTGCAAAGAACACGCAGTATAATTAATTTTTTTTGAAAAGTATAGGTGATCGTGGTTTTTCCCATTATTTGGCACTATACTAGCACATTCGTACCATTTTTACAAAAATTGATCAATATTTAGGGGTCTCGCATCGACCTTGAAATTACTAGTTTTTTTTTAAAAATGCGTACTTTTTAACTTTTTACTGAATCAAGATAAATCATTAAGTAGGGATGTTTTCTGAATCCTCTTAATGAGAGAAGTCGTTTGGTGTGCCTGCCAATGTCATACGACTAACGGTTTGAAGGTTGTGCCTGTATACAGGTAATACCAATGTGCTAGTATAGTGCCAAATAATGGGAAAAACCACGATCACCTATACTTTTCAAAAAAATGAGTCACCATACCCGGGCGGAATGTATAATGTATATAGGTAATTAGAAAATGCACTATGCCTGTGCCAGGTACCTAACCTATTTCTTTTTTTGCAGATCATAACATTTTGAAATTCTGTCTGAGTTCCTCATCCTTTGTCATGGACAAATCAATGGCAACCATAACTGGAAGAACTCTTGAAGCTACAAATAGAGAGTCATCAAAAGGAAAGGCGAAAATAACATCGCTACCTTCTCTAAGATCGGCCTCGGAAATTTTTTTAGTTGGCCAACCGTCGTCCTCCATCAGTGGTAGCAAATTGCCAACAACACGGCAGGTTTTGCAATACGTCTTCAGTGTTATCCAGTACACTGCTAACAGGAAAGACGCATTCAAAGAAACCGTAAACAACGTCTTAAAGTTTTGGAACATGGCCCGCATTAAAACAATCACAAAGCTCAACTGCGAACGGAAGCTAGAGGCATTGTGGAAAGAGTGGCACTTACTCCAAAAGAGCAGAAAACGAGAAACTGACGTCGGAGGGAAACGGCAGAAGTTTTCGGACAGTGTGGACAAGCTGTGGGATATCGGAGCATCTGACGCTGTCGAAGATATAAAGAAGAATCGACTGCTGTCCGACAAGGACAAGAAAGAAGACATTGACTTCTACCTCGATCAACGTGGTCCTCGGGTGGCAACGCTGAGCGGGAACGATAAAGTTTTCGCTGTAAAAAGAAAGCTACAGGAAGGAAGAAAACGTCCTCGCCAGGAGCCGCAAACCTCAAAGTGTGCATACGAAACCGGAGATGAGGCCATGGAGAATGATGATACTGGCATGTCAGGAGAGTCGGAGACAGAACTAGCGTTCCCCCTGCCGAAAGAGCCAAGTGTGTCTGTCAATCTTCCTCGCCGCATCCTTAATGCACCTGCTGTCATGGAAGTGGCTGATCGTTTCCGCATGTCCAATAATCAGGTGCGTATTGTGTATAGTATTCATCGATAGCGTCAGTTTTAAAGTGTCCCGTAACCCACATGTATTCTTGACAGTTTCCTTTCCACTTTCCATTCTCTACATAGGTAGTAAGCATTGTGGCTGCTATCACACGTTCGGCGGATCCACCAGCAGACCTCAATCAGTTCAGCATCTCGAAAGAAACGGCCCGCCGGGGAAGAGTGTCACATCGCCGTGAAGTGGCGACGGCTGTGAAGGACTCCTTCACGCCACCGAAGCACACTGCTGTCCACTGGGATGGCAAAATGGTCAAGGTCAGTTGATTAAGTTTTCATAGCTATCAATTTAGTAATGAGATTCATGAAGCATAATGTCAATTAAAAAGAGAACTGAATGTGAACAAAAATAGGTTACTTTACAACCATGAAATTGAAATATATGGCATGTGTTTCAGAACTTCCTTGGACAACGTTGCAGCCAGTGACGTGTGATAGTGGTCAATACAATGCAAAAGTGATTGTTTAAGTTATTGTTTCTTTCTTCCTTATTTGTCTGCTATTTGCTGATTTTTTTGAAAAGTATAGGTGATCGTGGTTTTTCCCATTATTTGGCACAATACTAGCACATTGGTATTACCTGTATACAGGCACAACTTTTAAACCGTTAGTCGTATGACATTGGAAGGTACACCAAACGACTTCTCTCATCAAGAGGATTCAGAAAACATCCATACTTAATGATTTATCTTGATTCAGTAAAACGTTAAAAAGTACGCATTTTAAAAAAAACCTCGTAATTTCAAGGTCGATGCGAGACCCCTAAATATTGATCAATTTTTGTAAAAATGGTACCAATGTGGTAGTATAGTGCCAAATAATGGGAAAAACTACGATAACCTATACTTTTAAAAAAAAATTGAAAAGTGGGCCACTCTAAATTGAGGAGGGAGAACGAACAAATGAAAAAATGAGGTAACCACCCGGGAATCGAACCCGGGACCTTCCGATTGCCGGTCAGATATGATAACCACTACACCATGGTCCTCACTCGATCAGAAGTCGTAATTCTCCTACATACGCGCAGAAACCAATGCCCCGAGAGGGCACCTCCCGCATGCCGCAGTTCTTTGCAGTTGAAATGTATATATAGTTGCGGCATGCGGGAGGTGCCCACTCGGGCATTGGTTTCTGCGCGTATGTAGGAGAATTACGACTTCTGATCGAGTGAGGACCATGGTGTAGTGGTTATCATATCTGACCGGCAATCGGAAGATCCAGGGTTCGATTCCCGGGTGGTTACCTCATTTTTTCATTTGTTCGTTCTCCCTCCTCATCTTGCGCGGAATGTTCTCCTATACAAGCGTCGTTCTTTACGTTAATTATACTGCGTGTTCTTTGCAGTTGAAATGTGTATATATAGTTGCGGCATGCGGGAGGTGCCCCCTCGGGGCATTGGTTTCTCGCGTATGTAGGAGAATTACGACTTCTGATCGAGTGAGGACCATGGTGTAGTGGTTATCATATCTGACCGGCAATCGGAAGATCCAGGGTTCGATTCCCGGGTGGTTACCTCATTTTTTCATTTGTTCGTTCTCCCTCCTCATCTTGCGCGGAATGTTCTCCTATACAAGCGTCGTTCTTTACGTTAATTATACTGCGTGTTCTTTGCAGTTGAAATGTGTATATATAGTTGCGGCATGCGGGAGGTGCCCCCTCGGGGCATTGGTTTCTGCGCGTATGTAGGAGAATTACGACTTCTGATCGAGTGAGGACCATGGTGTAGTGGTTATCATATCTGACCGGCAATCGGAAGATCCCGGGTTCGATTCCCGGGTGGTTACCTCATTTTTTAATTTGTTCGTTCTCCCTCCTCATCTTGCGCGGAATGTTCTCCTATACAAGCGTCGTTCTTTACGTTAATTATACTGCGTGTTCTTTGCAGTTGAAATGTATATATAGTTGCGGTATGCGGGAGGTGTCCCCTCGGGGCATTGGTTTCTGCGCGTATGTAGGAGAATTACGACTTCTGATCGAGTGAGGACCATGGTGTAGTGGTTATCATATCTGACCGGCAATCGGAAGATCCCGGGTTCGATTCCCGGGTGGTTACCTCATTTTTTTCATTTGTTCGTTCTCCCCCCTCATCTTGCGCGGAATGTTCTCCTATACAAGCGTCGTTCTTTACTTTATATATATTATATATATATCAAAGCTATTGACTTCTCCTTAGGGAACCGGAGCTTACAGATGAAAAGAAGGATCAACACAACGGCAAACATTTTCATTTATTTGTACATCAGACGTTTCGACAAATCTTTTGTCATCATCAGTGAGTTAAGTCTTAAAACCTTAAAACAAAATTGAAAAGTGAAAGTTACATCAATACAATATTAAAACCATTAAAATTAAAACCTTAAAGCAAAATGAAAATTGCATCAATACAAAATTAAAATCATTTAAATTTCATCACTATAAAAATTAAAATTAAATTAAATTTCATCACTATAAAAACTAAAATTAAATTACCTCAATAGGTAAATACACAATGTTTACATCCACCTCCATACTTGGCAAAGTCTAACGGAACACTAGATGGTCAGAGGATTAGAAAGGGTATGTCTGTGAAAACGGTTGGTTAGTCAAAAGAGTCGTAATTTGTAGGATGAGCTATTATTATTAAGGGAGGGTTTGTTTCTATAGATGTACAAAGATTCTAAAATTCGGAGTTCTGTAAGGTTATTGGATCTAGTTAAAATTTCAAACTGAGTTTTGTGAAGGGGATGGTCGTTTTCATTACTGTGGTTTCTAATTGCGGATTGTGGAGGGCTACTGAGGGGACGGTTGGTACGGACTGACAAGCCCAAATGTTGAGAAAGGCGCACCTCCAGTTGGAATTGTCCTAGTAGTTTTAAACCCATATATTACAGAAGATACGTGGATGACACTTTCTTAATATTTAACCATCCTTCACACGTAAAACTTTTTCTTGATTATCTTAATAAACAACATAGTAATATTAAGTACACGTGTGAAAACGAAACAAATAATAGTTTACCTTTCCTGGATGTTTTAGTTAAACGGGCCCATAATAAGTTCCATACTTCACTATTTCGGAAACAAACTTTTACTGGCTTGGGAACCAATTATTTAAGTTGTATGTTTTATAAATATAAGATTAGTGCTATAGTAACATTATTAACAAGAAGTTACCGTATTTGTTCGGATTACTTTTCGTTAAACGAAGAATTTAAATTTTTAAAACAGTACTTTATTAACAATTACTACCCTTCTCATCTATTCGATAACCAATTAAAGAAATTTTTAAATAACACTTTTGATACTAAACTCCCCGTAACTACAGTACAAAAAGAAACCAGATATATTAAATTACCTTTTTATGGTTATTTATCATTGCGTATTCGAGGTGAATTGTCCAAACTACTCAAGTCTAGTTATCCCCAAATAAATTTTAGATTCGCCTTCGTCAACCCACTTAAATTATCAAATTTTTTAAAGTTCAAAGATGAATTCCCCAAAACTGTATGCCCCAATGTTGTTTACAAATACACGTGCGACAGCTGTAAGGCTGCGTATATTGGCAGCACTCAACTCCAACTGGAGGTGCGCCTTTCTCAACATTTGGGCTTGTCAGTCCGTACCAACCGTCCCCTCAGTAGCCCTCCACAATCCGCAATTAGAAACCACAGTAATGAAAACGACCATCCCCTTCACAAAACTCAGTTTGAAATTTTAACTAGATCCAATAACCTTACAGAACTCCGAATTTTAGAATCTTTGTACATCTATAGAAACAAACCCTCCTTAATAATAATAGCTCATCCTACAAATTACGACTCTTTTGACTAACCAACCGTTTTCACAGACATACCCTTTCTAATCCTCTGACCATCTAGTGTTCCGTTAGACTTTGCCAAGTATGGAGGTGGATGTAAACATTGTGTATTTACCTATTGAGGTAATTTAATTTAGTTTTTATAGTGATGAAATTTAATTTAATTTTAGTTTTTATAGTGATGAAATTTAAATGATTTTAATTTTGTATTGATGCAATTTTCATTTTGCTTTAAGGTTTTAATTTTAATGGTTTTAATATTGTATTGATGTAACTTTCACTTTTCAATTTTGTTTTAAGGTTTTAAGACTTAACTCACTGATGATGACAAAAGATTTGTCGAAACGTCTGATGTACAAATAAATGAAAATGTTTGCCGTTGTGTTGATCCTTCTTTTCATATATATATATATATATACACACACACGAAGGCCACTCAATATATTTTTCTCCACCTTTTTTTTTCTTTCCAAGTTTCCTTTAAGATCCGCCGGAGCCACCTCTTAACCTGCTCAACAACCTCATCGTCACTGAAAATTTCTTCCACGAATAGCATTCTTCATTGGCCCAAACAAATGGAAATCTGAAGGTGCCAGGTCGAGGCTGTATGGAGGTGGGATAACACAGTCAAGCGCATTTTTATGCCGGCTCTTTTGTTTGCAAACTGTTGCGTGGTCTTGCGTTATCGCGCAAAAGAAGGACGTCTTCTAGTTTTCTTTTCGGTCGAACTCGCTTTATACGTCTCTGGAGTCTGTAGGGTAGCAATATGCCTCTGAGTTCATTGTTTGTCCTTTCTTCATAATGTCCACCAGAATCACCCCTTTCATGTCCCAGAAGATGGTGACCATAACCTTTCGTGCAGAGGGAACCATTTTGAACTTTTTCTTGCGTGAGGAGTCTGCGTGATGCCACTCCATGGATTGGCGTTTTGTTTCAGGTTCAAAGTGGTGTGCCGATGTCTCATCCCCAGTCACATTTTGTGAAAGGAAGTCATCCCCTTCTGTCTCGTATCGAACCAACGACTCGGAAGCAATTTCTTTTCTTTGGGCTTTGTGATCTTCAGTCAGTTGGCGAGGAACAAACCGTGAACACACTTTTGAGTATCCCAGTTGCTGAATTAGCGTTTTCATACTTCCTTCACTAATTCCTAGCTCCAGTGATAACTCCTTGTATGTGAAGCGCCGATTTGATCGAATGATGCTGTTAGCACGTTGCACAGTGTGAGATGTCACAACCGATGTCGGGCGACCGTTGCGTGGCTCATCATCGAGGCTGGCTCTCCCTCTCTCCGATGATCTCACACGTTTAGACCAGCGTCCAACTGTGCTTCGATCAACAGCAGCATCTCCGTAAACGTTTTGTAGACGTTTGTGAATATTTCCAATTGTTTCCTTCTCTGCGGTTAAGAACTCGATAACAGCTCTCTGCTTACGACGCACATCACTGTCAGAAGCTATTTTCGAAACTGCGTTAACCATCCGTTTTATACAAGGGCATTTAAAAGCGGTTTTATACAAGGAAGGGAGGTCCAAACTGGAAAATCCGGTTATGTGAAGCGCAGAAAGTTCAAACTTACGGCCCAAAAGACATTTCAGCCCCATGGCCTTTTATTTAGTCATCTCAAGTTAACTGGAACAAATACTGGTAAAACTCACTCACTCTCTCTCTCTCTCTCTCTCTCTCTATCTGATCATAAATTATTTATTATTATTAGTTTACCTGTTTGAACTCGGTCAACGATGATTATTATTATTATTTTTCTTTCCCCTACACCCAATGGTCAGCTACTTCCCCACTCACACACTATCTATCAATCCAATATATATATATATATAAATTATATATATATATATATATTATATATATATATACAGGGTTGCCCATAAGTCCCAGTAGGTTATATAATTAAAGCGAAAACACAAAAATCAAAGTAAAAAGTTTATTTATCGATTATTTTAAATTTCTTTTTAATTTAAATTTTGTTTAATTTTTTTAATCTACTAGATGGATTTGCGTCTTAATTATAACTGATTGAGACTTATGGGTCACCCTATATATATATATAATAATATATATATATATATATATACACAGGGTGTCCGAGAATTATCTGTACAATTTTTGGCTGTTATTAAAAGTCAACCATGAAGTGTAGAAATTCCAGTGTTGTCCCATTTTACAGAGAATCTCATTAAGTTTTTTCTGATACCAAGTTTTGACAAGTTTTTTTAGAAATTCCAGTGTGTCCGAACATTATCTGTACAATTTCATCTTTTAATAAAATTCTTGATAACACACGTAAAATTCTTAAACAAGATTATTTAGAATCTGTATTTTCAAAAGTTTCTTTTATTAAAGTAACGTTGTTCAAACATTCGATATGTGCACCATTAGTGATTCGCAAAACATCCAATCGATACTCCAAATGTTGCCATGTACGCTGCAGCATATCCACATCAATTCGCTCAATAGCAGCTGTGATTCTTGCTTTTAAATCATCAATGTCTGTCACCCGCGTACATTTTTAAAAAACTTGTCAAAACGTGGTATCAGAAAAAACTTAATGAGATTCTCTGTAAAATGGGACAACACTGGAATTTCTACACTTCATGGTTGACTTTTAATAACAGCCAAAAATTGTACAGATAATCCTCGGACACCCTGTATATATATATATTATATATATATATATATATATATATATATATATATATATATATATATATATATATATATATATATATATATCCCAGAATTCAATTTACATTAAAATATTGATGAAACGAAGATACGAATATTGTTCATTATTTAGCAGACAAGCGTCTTCTAGTTTCCACATTAAGATATATTGTATACTGTATACGTATAAAGAGAGAGAGAGAGAGAGAGAGAGAGAGAGAGAGAATATCAGATATCGTAGAAATAACAGGGCAACATTTCTTCATGTACAGTAATTATTAATAACAGGTGGGGTACCGATTAATCGGCATCAGCATCAGCATTGGCAGAATCGGCCATGTTTTGGACAAGTTTTGTTTTGAACTTTATACATATATTAGTGTGTGTGTGTGTGTGTGTGTTCAACTTATCAATAAATTTCCTTTACAGCTATAAGGGTATTTATACAATACTTTTCTCTTTTATACAACTCATAATAAATGTGATGCCGTATTATAACATTATAAGTTTCAGAAGTGTTTCTGAGGAGCGAAAAGTAAATACAATAAAAAAAGTTTCGATATTATAAGTTTTTCAGTTTTAGAGAGGAATATTCTGATTTTGCAAATAAATAAAAATTTTACCGGATGATCTGCATCCAAATCGGATCCATACATGAGAACCGTCTGGAAGTGGTCGAGATCAGATATCTTTCTCGGGAACCAAGGACACATGTCATCCATATCTGAATTCAATGAGACAAAAATAGTATATAAGTTAAATATATTCTGACAAACAAAAATATTTGTGCAAACCATAATAGTTATCTCCCGTGATTCATTCAGTGAATACAACAGTTTCCCCGTAAGCGAAGTGGAAACACTGGGGTCATAGTAGTCGTCCTATGATGCTGATTAATATTAATTCAGGAGTTAACCCATTGGGTCGAATTCGCCTGGCCTGAGCGCTGTGTCAAATTCTGGTCCTTCTGACTCATTTTTATTTTGCCTTAATAAATACATCAACATTTTCTATAGTTTTTTTCTAAGTTTTCCTTTTCATTTTTTATGTTTTATATAAACGTGGAAGGAAAAGATTAAAATGTCGAACCGAAACTCTCCTGAGGTAGGACCATTGCGGGAGGGGGGAAATCTTTTCCTTTCTCATAATCGTGAAGACTGAGGCAAGACATTTCTCTCTGCAGCACGTGAGTAAGGTCGTCCATACGAGAATTATCGCACTCCAAATCCACCAAAATTTCGTACTCCGAATTTCTTCTCCGATTCTTGCGACTTTCGATATGAATCACATTCACGCCTTTGGTCTGCGATTAACGGCACTCGTTAAACTCATAAAGAATGTTCGTAAAATAATAAAGAAATTGATTTAAATATTTAAATAATTTAATTAATGGGACAGTTTGATAATACGTTAACGGAATAATTCAAAATGTGACGCTAAATATTTTACAAAATAAGTAGATTGATAATGACTCACTTTAAAAACCTGCAAGGCTTTGGCGAGACCCCCACTTGATTTTCAGTGAGAAAACGACAGAGTTCCTCGATGGTTGATGACTTTCGACGCGACAGATTCACTCTTTTCTTTCGTCACATCTTCCTGAATTGTCTTATTTGCGATCTTACAAAAAAATTAAGAAAAGAAAGTAATCAGATTTCGCTTAATTTAATCTCTTAGCCGTCATTAAATCTTGAGCAAATGTTAACTGTAAAAGATCGAGATGAAATTGTAAATTCATCGCAAAATACAGTTGTAAAATCAATACGGTACAAATTTTATTAAATCCAAATTTATAAAGATTTTTAAAAAAAATAGAAATTCAGTCAAGAAAATTCAGCAAAACTCACTCACACACACACACACACACACACACACACACACACACACGAAAATAAAAATAGAATCTTACAAAAACTCAGTTTACTCAGTTTTCATTTTAATAAAGAAGTAAAAGAAGTAAAAGTAAAAGAAACATTGGACCATAAATTTTTTTCCTGGAACAGAGGCAAAAATTAACGATAAAAGAACAAAAATCATTGGAAATAAAAGAAAAGGAAAATGAGAATTTATTAATGGAAATTTTTCCCATTTATATGACGTTAAATGGGACGAAAATGGTTGCCCTTTTCCAGTTAGGAAAATAAATTTTCCAGACCGAATTTTAGCACCTGAACCAAATTAACTTTCTAAATATAATTCTTTCTCGCTCGCTATCACCCAACAATTATTTCTGAAATAACCGCAAAATGCCATTTATTTTTATAAACACATTCTGATTAAGATTTAGATAAGAGCGTTTTATTGTCGTTATTACTATTATAATGAATGAAAAAGTAAATGATAAAATTACCATCAAGACCACAACTTCTGGTTGTAGATTATAATGGAATATAACTGAATGAACGTAATGTTAAAAGCATTAACAACAAAGTTTTTATTTCTAATTCTTAAAAAGAAATATTAATTTTGAAGGTTTTAGGATACGAGAGATTTTTTTTAAACAAAGCACATATTATAAATCCAAATTTACCTCTGAATAAATGAAGGAATAGGCAAAGAACTTTTATGATTTAAACTTAACTTACACTATAAAGTTTGGAGTTGATCAGTTTTTCAGAAGGACAAAACATAACGTCGCTAGAAACAACGATATTTATTCGATATTTGTAAAACGTTCAACATACTGTTTGTGTTACGCTAACATCTCTTTCAGTACTGACGGCGGAAATAACACTTATCATAGATAAGATAAAACTACAGAAAGGTGAAGCAATTCGGAAATGTTTGGAATTTGATGTTGAAATGGTACAAAAAGAAGTTTCTCAGTTAATGAAAAATATTTGAGTTTTATAAAGGAAACATTTATTTCTTATTGGAGGAAAACTATTTGCACAAAGAGAGGAACTAAATGGTATGGACATTTCACTGAGAAGAGAATAAGACAACTTCTTACACTCTATAACCTTTTTTTCAGGTGTTGAATTAGTTGAAGGAATATCTAATGTGAACGTGGGACCCTAATTGAGAATAAGCACAATAAACATAACTGCGCAATTCTCAAGGAAAACGTAAACAGTGGAACTTTGACTAAATAAAATAGTGTATATGTAAATAAAAATAAGCCCAAATATCAAAAAATAGGTAGAACGAACGACATTATTAGAAATTTGGTTTTTGCTGGAGATGAGCGTAAATTGATTTCTAATGAAATAGTTGTGTCAAACATTTGCGACGATAAACACGATAATTTCTTTACAGAAAAAATATTTTTAAAGAAATATCTAAATTTCTTTGATCAATTTTAGTTTCTTATAAAATGTGTTTTAATCGTAACTGTTAAGTTCTTTGAGGAAGTAATGTATCAAATTCTTTACTTGGTGAGTCCAATCATCTTTTTAATATTTCATAAGAAAATATTGTTTTTCTTCATATTTCTTTGAAGCAACATACGTATCTAATTTTTCATAACTAAGTTTATACAGAAAACGGAAATAAGGAATAACTGAAGCCGACGAACCAATCTATCGACACTAATGAATTCACTTAACTTAACTAAGCCTAACCTAACCTAACCAGACTTAATCTAACGAAAAAGAAGCGTCGAAAAATAATTTAATCCATAAAATAGTACGAGTATAGTAATATAGCAAAATCTCGCTTTATTTTAGGGTTTTTGGCCCTTTGCAAGACAAAATAATATGAATAATGTTTTACATCGAATAATTAAATAAAGAAACTCTTAAGAAATTGTTCTAAATTTCATAAATAGAATATAAAACTATAATGTAAATATGGTATCCTTAGGGTATCCCGTTCATGGCGATACGTTTAGCATTATTAACAGTGGTGGGCACGCGCAACGATTTTTGTAGCGCCGCAACCGCAACCGCAACTCTGCTGAAATAGTTGCGCCGCACGCGCAAGCGCAACCCTTTTCAAAAAGTTGCGCCGCAAGCGCAAGCGCAACCAAAAATGTTGCGCCGCAAGTTGCGCCGCAACTTTTTGCGGCGCAACTGCCCACCTTTGCATCTAACGTATATCTGCAGTGGTGGGCACGCGCAACGATTTTTGTAGCGCCGCAACCGCAACCGCAACTCTGCTGAAATAGTTGCGCCGCACGCGCAAGCGCAACCCTTTTCAAAAAGTTGCGCCGCAAGCGCAAGCGCAACCAAAAATGTTGCGCCGCAAGTTGCGCCGCAACTTTTTGCGGCGCAACTGCCCACCTTTGAATTTATTAATACCATTAATAATGCTAATCGTATCGCCATGAACAGGAAACGACAGATACGCATTAGAGCCCAAAGATAATTCAGCCTATTCTCGCATCATTATAAATGGATGATTGGCCGCTGAATGTTTGGCTGAGCGGCACCTTAAAAGCGGAATGGAATAGAATCATGGATTAAATTTTCCTTAATGAGCAGCGCCAAATCAAGCCTTAAAATGTCGCAATTAAGTAAATTTCCGAATTCTTTCACTAAAGCTTTTATGTGGCGACCTCGTGTTCCATTTCTTCCGTAGAATTCAGTTTATTTTTCGATTTAACTTTCTTTTCAACGCTATTTTTCTATTTTTCTTACTCGTATGTCAATATAATTATTATTATTTTTCTGGAGTTACAATTTTATTTAGAAGGTTTAGCGCTTAACAATCTTTACATATAACCTTGGTATATATATATATATATATATATATATATATTGAGTTGATTGACTTGGAATTAGTGTTTTTTCGTTCGAATTGGAACTGAAATCAGAATCGAAAATTTTCAACAGATTCGAATTTAGCCATTTTTATGGAACTAGATTCATATATTTACAAGAAAGTCATTATTTGAACTTGATATAATTCACTATTTTCAGTCGTATTAGAGCGTATGTAGGAGCGTTTCAATTTGTTCATAATTATGTACCGAGTTTTTTACAGCGCAAAAATAGTCATATTTTTTATGAAATTTAAACGTGATTTTGAATTGAAATAAAAGCCTAACAATAATATTTTTCAATGTAATATAAGTTACATACAATGAAAATATACAGATGATTTGAGACATTACTAGCTAACTTTTGAAATAAACAGAATAGACTTTATATTATTTAAAATTTTGTTTAAGGTGTAGTAAGCTATTTAAAATAATTAAAGATATTGTGAAACTATATGCGAATGTTGGAATCTACGCCATATCGCTTATTAACCTCAAAAACTACGCATCTCATTTTGAATTAAACGATGCTAATTTATTATATTAAAAAAATAGGTGAAATCAGATTAAAACTGAACAAAGATTACTGCTAACTCGGAAACAAAATTCGAGATCGAATTATTATTTTTTCCATGTTGGAATTGGAATTGATTCCATGACTCTTTGAAAATAAAATTAATTCGACAGTCAGTGCCACAGCGAGAAGGAAAATTCGAACATTTATTCTACGGGAATCTTCCTCCGTATTTCATTTACATATTATTAGAAAGGTTAAATGTTAACTTAAAGGGAATGAATTTACGTCATTATGAACATTGTTCATAGTAGTGATTGTGAAATTTCTTACCTTTATCGCTTCCTTCATTGTCCATTCGTCGTCGTTCCTGTAAAGCCAAAGACCGAGCAAACCTTTGCCCGATCCACTCATTTCGAAGCTTCACAAGCAGATCGTTTCCTGATGGAAGGAAAGGAAGTAATGGGGATCACTTGTAATTGCATTGAAATATACTCATCATTCACATTCAATAAATAAAGTAAATTAAAGTCGCGACCTTTGATCATATTTAGAATGTATTTTTCGAGCTTTAATAAATTTTTTAAGCAAGTAATATCTTTAATACATACCTCATTATTATACAATACATACATATATATATATACATACATTATATATATATATAGCTATTGATTTACTTTTCGGAAACCAAGGTTTACGAATAAATCGAAGCATCAACACAGGTAGTAGACATTTCTTAAATTTATTTCAATGGCCAAAACGTTTCGACAAAACATTTGTCACCCTCAAGTTAACATCTAAAATAATATAAATAATGGTGCTCTTCCAATATGTGCTCTACCGCGAAACTGTGATCTACCATATTCCAATACGTGCTCTACCGTGAAACTAGCCTTATAAGGCTAACTAACGAAAATATCATGACTTAACCTAACCAATCGTTAGGTCAACTATACGCCCTTGACGATTGGTTAGGTTAAGTCGTGATATTTTCGTTAGTTAGCCTGGAATATGGAATATTAGTTGGAATATGGTAGATCACAGTTTCGCGGTAGAGCACATATTGGAAGAGCACCTAAATAATTATTATAAGTGCGAAGTAAAAAATTATAGATTAAAATAGCAATTAAGGACAATTAAAATTAAAAAAGCGATTAGATAAATAAGATGTAAATATAAAGGACATTAATTTAAAATAGAAAATAAAAAGCTTAATGAAAATGCTCACTAAGTATTACGAAGGACAAATGTAAACCTCCGCCTCCATAGTTTCCATATGACTAAATTAAGTGGGAAAAACCCCCCAATAAAAATAAATAGTTATTTTAGTTCGTTGGTTGGATATCGGGAAACTAAAATTAGTTGGTTAGAACAGATTAATTTTGAAATACCAAATAATAACTCTTTTAAAACTGAATCTTTTCTAACCAAGTAATTTTATTTTCCCATATCCAAACAACCAAGTAAAATAACTCTTCATATTTACTGCTTTTTCACTTCATTTAGCCGAGTGTTAACTTTGGAGACAAATGTTTAGTTATTCTTTTTTTTTTATTGTTTAGTAAGTACAGTATTTTCAATAAACCTTTTGTTTTATATTTTAAATTAATGGACTTTATATTTACATCTCAATTATTTAATCACTTTTTTTTTTAACTTTAATTGTTCGTAATTGCTATTTTAATATATTTTTTTATTATTTTGTATTAATAATAATTTGTTTTGATTTATATTATTTTAAATTTACACTGAGGATCAGATATGTTTTATGGAAACGTTTAGGACACTGAAATAAACTTAAGAAATGTTCGCTGCTATGTTGATCCTTCTATATATACACATATATATATATATATATATATATATTATAACTACAAGCATTAATTTTTTCTTAAAGTAAATCTACCCTACTATAATTACAACGAAGAATTGGCACAGTAATTAAAATTTGAGTAAAGTAATGAGGTACTAAAATCTTATAGACCATCGCATGACACCATACATGAAGGTATTCGATCACAGTGATTAAAAAAATATATTAACGACTAAAGAACTACGTTATTAATTTATGAGTTAGAGTATTTGCGTTTTAAAAAGAAGGAATATTAAACTTGTTATTTTAGGATGAACACCTTTGAAATCGGAATAATTTTTTTTTATTTAAAATATGAATTGAAATCATACAAAACTTGATATAGTTCGATTCGTAAAAATTCGTCTGGGAAAACCCGAAAACACCCTTTTTGTCGAAGCGATTAATTAAATCTAAAAGAATGAAACGTGAAAACAAAGGAAGTAAGAAAAGCGGTGAATAAGGAAGTTTCCCGTCTTCCGTCGCGTAATTAGGCGAATGATTAAAACTTTAGATGAAACTTTCACGGGTTTTGTTCCTCGTACAGATTGAGTTTCGTTGTTGAATTTTTGAAGGATCAAAGTTATACGAGCGGAAAATAATTATTTCAATGAAGAGAACCGTTAAACAAGATCAATTTGCCTCTGAAATTGGCGAAAAACGACTTTATCATTTTAAGTCGATGGAAGCGGAAAAGTTAGAGTTATCTGTTACCTATTTGTATTTTAGTTATTTTAGAAGCATTGATAAATCATGAAAATAATTTAGCTTCAAATACTAGAACAGGTTATTTTCGCACAGGGATGTTTCTCATGTTTCTATGATTTTTAAAATTGGTAATTTAAGCTTCATAAAGGTTCTTCTTGGCATATAATTTACGGAGGTATTGAAATGTTGCTGAAAAGATACTAGATAGTCGTCTTCGTGTTTATTTAAATTTGTATAAACCACGGCGTAAATCACGATCTTATTATTTTCATTGAAAATGAGGCTCCAAAAATCAGAGCATCGACCAGAATTCTAACTATAACAGCCTATAAAATTAAACTGCACCCTGAACTCATGATTCCAAGGGGAAAAACAAAAAAAATCCTCACCTAAAGAAGAGAAATCACTCAGGGTCAGTCGAGGCCTGAAGGTGACTGCAAAGCGCAACAGTTGAACGCCGACTGCCGCGAGATTTCATGTATCCACCGCGGGGGTTTAAAAGGTAGAGGAGGCGAGGCTGAACTTCTCTCCCAAAGAGGGTTATCGTGCCTCTTTTAACCAGTCAATTAGGTTGTATTTATTTCTCAGATTTTCCTTATCACTGGTTATAATTATTCTTTTCACTCTTTATAACAAATACCAAAATGGACTTGATTTTAGGAAATACTAATTACATCACAAAAGAAACCAATATATATTCTTTAATAAAATCAAAGTAACTTTAGTATGAAAGAGAAAACAGAATCCATAGACCGATGAAAAGAAACCAGCTCGCAAAATAGCGATTATGTTAAGAAGGAAAACAACACTAGAATATTGTTTAATTAATTTTATGCCTTGAAATTTAAAGGTATTGCGCAAAATACTGTTTTTGGATGAAAAGTAGAATGTAATTTTCAAAAATGAATCTTTAAATTTTGAGAATTAATATTAGGAAATCGATGGAGATCGAGTGTTACTGAAAAAGAGAGAAAGATGGAAGATAAAAAGTAAAAGAGGGAGAGAGAGAGAGAGAGAGAAGACGTAGCAAAAAAGAGAAACTGAATATAAAAACAAGAACTGGAAAAAAGATGAGAGAGTAAATAAAGAGTTTCTACTGTTTCCACCTACATTTCTTCTATGCCACTAATGCCTTTGTTAAATTGTCTTCTGTTGGTCACTAACTTTCTATTCTGCCTCCTGATTGGTGAGTTTCATTCGCGGCTTCGTGCTCTATTGGTCAAATCAAGCTGTGATTCAACAAGTAGTCTTACGAATTTCGAGTTATAAATACACCTTCAAAAGCTTTGAAATGCTCGTGGGAGTGAATTATACTTTTTTATCATTATTTCAATTCATCTGTTGAAGGAGAATTCATTCTTAATTTCTCTACTTGTTAACTTCCTTTTTGCATTTTTAATTGGCAAAACTTTTATTTAAGTTTTTGACGTCTTTAAACGAAGTAAGGTCTATGACGCAGCACTGGTGTAGGAGCCCCCTAGTAGGGAGCTTTGATATTTAAACGTTCTTAATGGACCAACCCTTTGTTTCATACGGGTCTCCCTAAGGCTGATTAAATTCGTCTGGCGTTAATGAACTTGTCGTCATGCCTTGCGGCTTAATTTGTTATCGCTATACAATATGGTGTTATTAGTACTGAATTTATTAAGTACAAGAGGAACTGCGTGGGTTAGTTCCCTTATATTAAATTGGATCGAAGGGGAAAATACAGTGCACTAAAGTAGAAAAATAGGAGTTAGTGGCACTCGAACCCGCGTCGTGTATTTTCAAAGTCAGCTTTCCTATCGATCATGCCATCGAGAACCCAAAAGCCCAAAATTTACGCTGTTTGACCATGTTCCATTCAACTCCCTCGCCTTTATAGAGAACACAAATGCGTTTTAAGTGAAATAAATAAGTATTTTTTTACATTGAATTATCTTAACATTTGAGATAAAAGAACAACAGTCCCATACTTTTAAAGTTTATAACGCACATAAAATGATTATTAACGCAAAACTTTATTAAAATTAGAGTAATATGTAGTATTCAATATGCAGTGAATCGTGAGCGTGTCAAGAACCTCCTTCATATAAATGTAAATAATGTGCTAACAATGATTATACTTTTTCGCGAATTGATAAATCTATCACTCGATCCGGCTACTCGCAGTGAACCAGAATCATAGACTGTAGAATGGTAGGATTCATCTAACTGTACGACGGTGTTGAAAGCAAGTCATAAGCAGTTTCTACTTCTCATATTTCGTAACATACGACAGATAATATTAATTTTCGTTGCGTGAACAATAATTATATTTCTCATTCTTTCATACGCACTGTAATTTTTTTCTACAGAAATATTAAACATCATCATTTTATTTAACAAATAAAAAAATTAGGTTAACTCCAACAGACAATGCAAAACTTCAAACAATTTGAGAAAAATAAAAAATTTAAAATGCCGAAGTTCTCATATTTATTTACAAAATTATTTAATACTTTGTGTGTCCACCTTAGACTTGAAGAATTGAAAGTTTTTATCAGTTGTTGGCTGTTTAATGATTAGAGACTGATGGCAATTCGGAATTCTAGGATTTTTTCTGTGAATCGTCATGGAAGTCGGATGACTGTACAAGCCATTAGTAAGCAATGGGTCATCGTGGTAAAGAGCTGTCTACAGATCGTAAGAGATCTGTTATTACTGCACACGAGTCTGGGAAGAAGATAGGAGAAGAACTTTGAATTCCATTTGCGACGGCTGCTGCATTTATAAAGAAATCGAAAGGGAAAAATTGTTTTGGAACAATCAAAACCCTGCCAAGGTGTGGACGACTTTGCGAGATTTCAGAACGTACACTAGAAGGATTGAAAGAATGGCTACTGCGAATCCAAGAGTGACTGTAGGTGATATTTTCCAAACATTAAACCTAATATTGATGTCCATCTCTCTACTGTACGTCGTACATTGAGAAAAAATTATCTGCGTGGAAGAGTTGCGCGAAGAAAACCTCTTCTAGGAAAGGCGCACAAAGAAGCTCGTTTAAAGTAAGCCAAGGATTATCAAAATGATATCAGGAAATTTCAAAAGAAAACGTATTGTCTTCAGTTCGGGAGTTGTGAATGGATCGCACTTGGGTACTGCAACAAAATAATGATCCAAAACATAAAAGTAAGAGCACCATGAAATGGCTTCATTAAAAGAATTTCAAGCTTCTTGAGTAGCCCTGTCAAATCCCAGATCACAATTTAATAAAAAAATTATGGTTTGATTTGAAAAAAGATGTCCGCAAGAGGAAACCCTTCGAATCTGAATGAATTGCAATAATTTTCTTTAGAAGAATTGGCTAAAATTTCTAATGAGAAATGTCGAAACCTTGCAGAAAAATACCCAAAACGAATCACTGAAGTTATTCAAGTAAGAGGTGGATATCCAAAGCATTAAATAATTTTGTAAGTAAATGTACGAAAACTTTTGCATTTTTTTTTTTTTTAATATTTTTCTCAAATTGTTTGATGTTTTACATTATTTATTGGAATTAAACTAATTTTTTATTTGTTAACTTTTTCCAAACGAACTATAAACTTTTCATAACTATCCTCTGCATGATACAAAAGATAAGCACGAATATAACTGAAATACTTCTTTGTACGAATACGTACGAGCACCACTGTATACAGGGTGATGCATAAATGTGTTTCATATATCGCAGGGTGTATTCTTGAGACAAATGTAAAGAAAAAAGACCACATAAACATAGGTCCAGAAACCCGTAAGTTTCAGCAAATTTAAGTAACCTAATCTAGAAATTAATCAAACTCACCTTTGTTCGCAGGGCGTTCTGCCTGGGGCCGTGGCAGAGGTAGAAGTATTCGCCGGCTTAAACTGACCAGCCCGCCTCACTTCACCACCTACTCCCCTCTCTCTCTCTCTCTCTCTCTCTCTCTCTCTCTCTCTACCTACCTACCTACCCCGTTCATCGTAAACTACCGCTGACCACTATTCTCTCACTTATTCATACTCACTCATTTTTTCCCTTTAATTATCTCTCCTCTATCCTATTTTGTGACGTGCTGAGGCATGCATTCAAGAAGTAGGAGCGAATTTCGAACATTTACTTTAATGAAGCAAATGTATCACACTGTGTATTTGCATAAAATGTAAAAAATCTTTAGGAGTTTCATTTTTTTGTCGCGTGCTCTAGCGTGAAACGTACGGGTTTCTCGACCTACCTTTATATGGTCTTTTTTCTTTACTTTTGTCTCAAGAAAATACCCTGCACTTATGAAACACATTTACACATCACCCTGTATGGTAAATGAGGTAAATGAGGTAAAAAAATAGGTGAAATTATAAAATTTATTATTTCTGCATTGTTATTAAAATTTCTTTCATAAAAGAAAACTTTACATACTTGAAAGTTGTTATAATGAATAAAATTAAATAAAATTAAAGCGACGCAATAGTTCATCACAAGTCGTAATTTCAGTTAAATGAATCAAAATTGGAACTTCTTTTAAAAAATACATGTTTATTATAAAATTAATATCTCCACTTCAGAAATGGGAAAAATTGAACCTGTGGAAGAAATTTGATGCAAAAATAACCAAAATTTAGCAATTATATTGCTTTTTTAAATATTTGATTACATATGTAATCATTGGGATAATATGGGTATTAAAAGAAAAACTATTTGGACGAGTTTAGAAAACGTAACAAATTTCAATAACTACTGATATTCTTTTCTTGTGCTTCCAACAACGATGTAACACGACTTTCAAAGGAACGCAAGAGTCGACCAAAATACTGTACTAATTGTCAATCTCGATGCTTTGCAAAGCCTCTTTGTGCATTCTGACCAACAATTATCTTGAATTTTGGTTTTAGCCTCTTCGAATATTGCAGAGAGCTACTTCAGCTTTTTGTTTGGCAATTTTTTTTTTATGCAGGAAGGATTTTCCCGCGGATTTAAATCGAATAGGGTTTCAGGCTGGAATAAAAGTTAATACAACCTGTCGTATATTTAAATGACCTAGGAAACACAACACTTTCTTGTCCAGAGGTGTTTTACGATGTTAACCCTCCCGTACCGGAGGTAATGGCAGTATATACTGTATATGCGTGTATATATATATATAATAAAGAGAGAGAGAGAGAGAGCGAGAGAGAGAGAGAGAGAGAGAGAGCGAGAGAGAGAGAGAGAGAGAGAGAGAGAGAGAGTGTGCGCGCGCGTGCGCATACACACGCAATAAAGTTTTCGTTTCCTGTCACTTTAACTCTTAAAATTGAAGAAATTGTGAAAAAAATTTCATGAAAGTTGGTGACTTTTATCTTTTAATTTGCATTGTCTAAAAATATCTGTCATTAATGGATCTGAAGAAAGTGGAGGAGAGATAAATTAATAAAGAATAAAGCATAAAGTGAAGTCCATTTGAAATGATACTGGATCCCCCGATCGGACCATGTATTACCCACTTATGCTGATTCGACAGAAGTAATTAGGCATAAAGTTCATTACAGAAATATATGCCGTTTGCGGGAATCGATTCATGGACCATTGGAGCGAGTCTTATTCGTAATTAACCACTAAGCCAGTGGCTACCACACTTTTCCGGCTCAAGGCATTCCACTGCAATCTGGTTTTCTTTCGTGGCACCCCGAAGGGTTTTTACCCTCCACTGTTCAACAACCAGTCCCACCCACCCACGCCCAACACCATGTAACTTCAAACTGAGCCTATACAGTTTCCTTATGGACGTAATAAATTGCGAATATTTTGTTTAATTTGAAATTTCCCCGATTGAAAAAGCTGACGGGACGGAGAGGATATATATATATATATATATATATAGTTTATGTAATAGCGAAGAGCTTCTTGGTTAGTGTTGGCTTTTGTGCGAAAATCAATAATGAAGTGCGTGAAAGGTAAAGTATTTACAGTATATTGATTGTACAATTAATGTTTGCAGATTATACAGTATATTGATTGTACAATTAATGTTTGCAGATTATTCAACATAGTACTTGCAATCAGTTAATTTGAGTACAGTGAGTCCCGCTTAACGTTCTCTCGCTTAACGTTATGTCGATTTAACGTTGTCAATTTTTTATTTTTTTGCCATCACGTGCTTTCGGGAATTTTTTAGAGAATTCTGTACTCACCGAGGCTGTAAACGACTTCGCTATTTCAACTCATGGACCAGGTCGTCATTAAGGCGTTTAAGGCCTACTACATGCGAAGAACGTTATAAAAACTGGTTGAAGCTACGGATGCTGACAACAAGGAAACCACTCTGACATTTTGGAAAAGTTACAATATCCATAAGGCCTTGCAGAACATGAAGTGTGCTTGGGACGAAGTCTCCGAAGGCTGCATGAACTCAGTTTGGGGCCGGATTTGGCCAGAAGCAGTCCACAACTTCACCGGATTCACTGAGGCAGAACCAGCAACGAGAAAGGAGATCTTAGATTTGGCGCATGAAGCAGGTTTCGACGAGTTTGAAGACAAAGATGTTGTCGAAGTTCTCGATTTCTGTCAAGAAGAACTTCCAACCAAGATCTCAAGGACTTGGAAGAGATGGAACAACAAAATGACGAAGAATTAGGTGAAGAGGAGGCAGAATATGCTAAAACTCTGACAACCAAAACTCTGGGTAAAGCCTTTGGACTCATCGAGAAGGAGTGCAGCTGTTTGCCGATGCGGATCCCATGATGGAATGAAGATTGAGAGTCAAAAGAATGGTAGACGACGCTATCAAATATTAAAAGGAAATCTACAATAAGAAGATTGAAGTGAGGCAAACAACTCTGGATGCGTTCTTCTCTACTTCGAAGAATTGTCTCGTTCTGTGATAGGTTTGTAGATAATTTAATTTTGAGTCTTCTGTATATTTTTGGAAATATATTATGTTTATTATATTTAATATATAATGTATATTTTGTCTTTATTTTGTGTTTCTTTTGTATTTTTGTAATAAATAAGTTTTATATCCTGTGAGTTTCCTTGTCCGTGAACGCATCCACAATTGTAACATAGGTTTCTATGGTAAAACGACGTCCGCTTAAAGTTATTTCCTATAACGTTGTGGTTTTCAGGAACGCATCCCCGACGTTAACCGGAGACTTACTGTATATACTATTGACGACGAAGAAAAGTTCAGAAGAAAAGTTTTGTTTTTGCACACAGTTTAATGTCAGAATTTTATGTATTGATGAATTAATAAAGAGGAAGTCAGGTTTTATAATACTGAAAATAAATGCTTGGCATTTATAATATCACATGATTAAAGTTAAGAGCGTATTTCAAACTGCACTATTATACAGTACTTTTGTCTTAAGGTTCGGGTTGTTTACTCTCTTTTGTAGCGGCAGAGATCATGCAACGGAGAGGACCCAGTTAAGTGAGATCTGAACCACGGGTCACTAGGCTAAAACATTTCGCTTTTCTTGATCCATAGTGTTACAAAATAGGGAAAAGTCGATCTCTGAATGTCCGGATGGAGATAAGATTACTCAAACTGCGTCTTTTCACAAAACAGAATTTAACATAAAATTACACTGGCCAACAAGTATTTTTCATCAGATATAATCTGCTTCCAAATCTGTTTTCGGTTTTCCTCTAGCACGTCTAGTTTTCGAGATGAGACCGATCATAATAAGGGTGATCCAGAGAAATGGGACCCAAAAGAAACCCCTGTAACTCTTAAAGTATAAGTCCTTTTATAAAATCATACGCATCATTCGAAAGAGGATAGTTACAAGTTTGTACAGGATTGTATAGGTTTTGACAATACAAGACAAGATAAGATACAAAACAAAATAAAAGTGTTAGTTAAAACTAACCCTTCAAGATGACTGCATGGACTGTGGAACAGCTGCGTTTCATAACTGAGCAATATTATGAGCATGGAAGAAGTGTAGTTTCAGCTCTTAGAAGGTGATTTTGATATCTGAAAATTTGTCTTGAAAGATCTTTGAGCTGAAACTACACTTCTTCCATGCTCATAATATTGCTCAGTTATGAAACGCAGCTGTTCCACAGTCCATGCAGTCATCTTGAAGGGTTAGTTTTAACTAACACTTTTATTTTGTTTTGTATCTTATCTTGTCTTGTATTGTCAAAACCTATACAATCCTGTACAAACTTGTAACTATCCTCTTTCGAATGATGCGTATGATTTTATAAAAGGACTTATACTTTAAGAGTTACAGGGGTTTCTTTTGGGTCCCATTTCTCTGGATCACCCTTTATATATAATAGATATAATATATACATAATATAATAATATATATAATATATATAATATGCATATAACTATATATAATATAATATATAATACTATATATACACAATACATAATATGCATATAACTATATATAATATATAATACTATATATACAATATATAATATGCGTCCTTTATACATGTAACAGGAGTATTTTGTCGTTACAACTTAGGTGTAGGTTTTTGCTTTACCGTTTCTGTACCCTCATGTATGGCATTTTGTCGTTTTTAACTTAGGCTTTCCACAGGTTGTCTTGTGGTATTTTAGGTAACAGCACTGAGCAGTTGCTGGCCACAAATTTGCGAGCGTTGCACATGTACAGTTGTACACCCTTTTATTCTTTGGCGTAACAGTCACATGTCTAGTTGTGTGTTGTTTTGTTTTGTGTCGCCCACTTACACATTTTATTTTTTTAGGTCATTTACATCAACGCACTCATCGATTATCATGCCTCGAAAATGTAAAAATCACCCCGGCAATTTCTGTTACGTGTGCAGCTCGTTCGCGACTAAATCACAACGGCGTACAACCACGATGGATCTTCGGAAAACTTACCGGTTATACTTCGGCTGTCCACTAGGTAACCAAGATAAGGCGTGAACGCCACATTTTATCTGTACCGCTTGTTCGAATGGATTACGTGACTGGTTGAACCAAAGGAAAAAGTCGATGTCGCTCGCTGTACCGATGATATGGAGGGAGCTCAGAGACCATCATGGCGATTGCTACTTTTGCAATGTTAATATAACTGGATTCTCCGTGAAGAACAAGTATAACATCGTTTATCCTAACGTAGACTCCGCGATCAGACCGATCCCTCACGATGTCACGATGCCGATTCCGGTACCTCCACAGCATGGACTCGATTCTTTAGGAGACGAAAGGGAATCCGACGAAGGTGCGACTGGGGGAGATGCGGGACCTTCGGCCGATCTTGACTACACACCTGACGAAGAGCAATCAGAGCCGGAGAGGCTTACCCAAAACGAGTTGAATGACCTCATTAGAGACCTAGCCCTCTCCAAAGATAAATCAGAACGTCTCTCCTCGAGACTCAAGCAGAAACACTTACTTGAGAAGAACGTCCGAGTGTGTCACTATCGAAAACGAAACCATGATTTCGCAACATTCTTTATAGTAGACGGTCCGCTCTGCTATTGCCATGATATCAATGGACTTTTCGAGAACTTGTCACGGGTACACACACCGAGTGGCGCCTCTTCATTGATTCCTCACAGCGAAGCTTGAAAATGGTTCTCCTGCATAACGGGAACTTAAAGCCGTCTATCCCGATCACCCACTCCATTCATCTAAAGAAGACGTACGATAACATGAATATACTACTCGAAGCAATCCAATACAGCATTCATCAATGGAATATCTGTGGTGATCTCATAGTCAATGGTATGTTAATGGGCATGTAAGGAGGGTTCACGAAATACTGTTGTTTCCTATGCCTAAGGGACAGCCGTGCTACTGCGGATCATTACATCAGACGTGAATGGCATCAAAGAAGCATATACGAGCCAGAAACGGGCAGTGCCCAGTGTATTCCTTTAGTTGATCAAAAGAAGATTTTCCTGCCACCTCTCCACATTAAGCTCGGCTTAATGAAAAATTTTGTGAAAGCGATGGATAAGGCGAATTCGAGAGGGTTTCGATACCTTGTTGAGAAATTTGCAAACATCAGTTCCGCGAAATTGAAGGAGGGAATCTTTGTGGGGCCCCAAATCAGGGAGGTTCTGCAGGATGAAGGTTTTGAAGAAAGCTTCAATGCCTTAGAACTAAAAGCATGGCAGGCTTTCAAATGGATTTGTGGAAACTTCTTGGGTAACCACAAGTCTCCCACATACAAAGATGGAGTTAAGAAACTGCTCGATGCATATCAAGAAATGGGCTGTCGCATGTCCTTGAAAACACATATTTTACATTCGCATCTAGATTTCTTTCCCGAAAACCTTGGCGCGGTGAGTGACGAACAGGGGAAACGCTTCCATCAAGACATTCAGTCAATGGAAAATCGCTACGAAGGTTTCTGGAACGAAAGTATGCTGGCAGACTAGTGCTGGATGTCGTACCGCGACGATCCGGACATTTACAAAAGAAAATCGTACTCGCAACGTTTTTAGGTTGGTGTACATTTCTTCTTATGAATAAAGTTGTACTTTTACGATAAATTGTGCTGAAATTAACACCAGCCATATTCCGATAACTAGATGTGCTAGAGGAAAACCGGAAACAGATTTGGGATCAGCGTACAAAACTGTTCTAGGAAAGTGTGTATTCATCTTTGATGAGAGAAAAACGTTCGATTTTGTCGACCAATGTTACACTGGTATGCATATGAAATGTTTTTGTCTGCTGTGAGGGTTTTTTCAACTCATATTATATAATTCGACCATGCTGAATTCGAAAATGACATTGGTTTTCCTCAATCAGGTCAGGTTTTTTCTCTATTGGCCATTTATTATAAGTCCAATTTTATCCCCAAATTTATTGATTTTTTTAGCTTAAACACTGTACAGTAGATACGAGTAATATTATAAGAACACTCGTGAAAAATGAAAACATTGTGTGAATAAATACTTTTATTCATACAATGAATATGGAAAAAAGTTTATTGAGGAAAATGAAGTTTTTTTGGCTTTCCGTCTGTGTTTTTCTTCGGGCACGTCTCGCTTCAAACACCAGCAATAGTCCGCCAGCATATTGATATCCCAGTTTCCCTGGTACCTCTCTTCCATTATTTTGATATCTTGGTGAAATCGTTCACCCTGTTCCTCACTATAATCCCCGCAATTTTCAGGTAAATAGTCCAAGTGGGACCACAAAAAGTGCATTTTTATGGACATGCGCGACCCATGAGCTTTGAAAGCTTCCATCAAGTTTTCGACAACGGACTCGTATTCTGGACTTCTACGCTTGCCAAGAAAATCAGTGACAACTGATTTGAATGCCTGCCAGGCATTCTTCTCAGTTGGAGTCATTGCGTTTTCGAACTGAGTATCCTTGATCAAAGTTCGAATTTGAGGACCATCAAAAACCCCAGCATTTAGTTTAGCATCAGATATATGAGGAAATTTACTCTCGAGATATCGGAATGCTGAACCCTCCTTATTCATTGATTTGATGAAACTTTTCATCAAGCCCAGCTTAATATGAAGTGGTGGGAGCAAAATTTTTGTTGGTGGTACAAGGGGCACTGAAACGACATTATGCGACCCAGGTTCAAAATTCTCTCTGGATGCCCATTCACGCTGTGCATAGTGCTTCTCATCCGCTCGGCTATCCCATTTGCAGAGGAAACATGGGTATTTCGTGTATCCCCCTTGCATTCCCAATACAAATGCCACAATCTGAAAAAAAATGAAAATATTTAAAGAACTTAGAGAATTTGTTCTATCAGATAAAAAAATCTATACATTGGACTGTATCACTTCTGTGGGGAAGTTAAGTGTTCTTATACGCTCTCAAATAACCTTAGGAAAAACAACATATTCAATAGCAATAGTTTACTTATGATATTAGTATTACCTTCAAATCTCCACAGATCCTCCAGTTATATTGGTCGTATACGAGAGCATCCAGTAAAATTTTCATGTTATCGTAGCTCTCAGTAAGTTGTACGGAATGTGTTACAGGGACTGATGCAACCCTATTCCCAATGTTGAGAAGTACTGCTTTCAAACTTCGTTTAGACGAGTCTATAAATAGCCTCCATTCTGATGCGTTATATGGCAGGCCCAAGGATTCGATTAGCCCCTCAACATTGCAGCAGTACACTAAGGAAGAGGTATTTTCGTGCACTGCAAAAAACTTGCGGAATTCTTCCTCTCGTTTCCTATACCAGGAGAATGTTGTTCCCGGAGCCAGCAAGTTGTCCTCTCGAAGTCATGAGCCCAAGATCTCAGCAGCTAATTTGGAAAGTCCTAAATCCCTGGTAAGATCAAGTTTGGCCTGGTTGAGAGGCCTCGGTCATTTGAAGCGGTATTTTGAGGTATATACGACTGGGACTGGTCATTAGCATTGGTCATTGATTCATCATCAGAATCATCGAAGTCCAGGGTTTGAGGTGGGTCGGGTATTGGAATTCCAGGACCATGGGATACAGGTCTCATAGCAGAAGGAATGTCAGGGTATACAACAATGTGTTTATTCTTCTTGTTAACTCCTGAAAATAGAAACACAGAAACATGGATATAAAACTTGCATATGAAATAGAAGAAGCATTGAGACAGTGGCGGCTCGTGAGGGAAGGCTGCGGTCTGTAAGATATGAAATAGGTCGATGGAGTCTGTATATTTTCTTTCTTTTTCATTCATATTGTCCCTTCGGGGACAATATGAATGAAAAGAAAGAAAATATACAGTCATTGTATATGTAAATGTAACTTGTATAACAATATGTATGTGTAAATGTATTTTCTATAACAATATGTATATGTAAATGTATGATTACCATTATGGTGAATATTATGCTATATATGGTGAATATTACATTGTGGTGAATATTATGTCAAGTTTCATACGAGGATTTCAAAATATTTAAGAAAAATAAATTTATAAGCCCACCTTGGAGGTTTGTCATGCAGAAATTGCAATCTGTCACGTGATCCTTTCCTTCTCTCCAAATTATGGGAATTCCAAAAGGCAAAGCTTTCGCTCTGCCTTTGCTCCATCTTCTCAAATTTTCAATGCACGTCTTGCAGCACATATGAGGGGCGAAATTTTTGTACTGGTCCCCTAGCTTAATTCCAAAGTATGCTCTATACATTGTCTTCACAAATTTAGTGATTTGGGACTGGTTATTTGGCATGGTAACCGTCCCACATATGTAGCAGAATCTATTGGGATCATTTTTACACGCTCTATTCATTATGAAATATTTTATCTATATGCCTGAAAAGTAAAAAAAGATATTATACAAGTGAAACAAGTGATGATAGATGTCACTGTTCCAATTCCGCTTTGACAAAATCACGAAAACTTCTATTTTACTTAAGAGGCCATAGCCGGATAACCTGAGCTGATTGAGAAAACGGGATTGCAGATTCGAAATCAGCAGGAAAAACTCTATAAGAATCACTTACAAAACCCTTGACAGCAAAATTGATGCATACCAGTGTTATCAATAAAATTATTTTTGTCAGTAATAGCATATATTGAAGATTCGCTGTCTAGGATGGTCCCAGAATCTTGAATTCCTTCGTTAGCGACAAAAACCTCTCTCCAGACATTTGAATGTGTTAAAAGAACCTCGAGGAAACAGGAAAGATCCTAAAAGTCGAGGTAAATTAATTTGTGCTCTTAGTAGTTCTCTATGCGTCCATGCTGGGTCAGGAGATGAAAGGGACGGAAGGGAGAGGTGCGACGCTACCTGAACGTCCAGGTACACAAAGGTAAGTGAGGGGAAACGGAAAGGGGTGTGTGGGGAAAAAGACGGTAATCTGGAAACGGCAACGAAGGTAAAAGAGGGTAGAGTGATAACTGTTCCTTCCTATTAGTATACTGGGCAGTGGGCAACATCATAGCCAATGTTGTAACACCGCTTCCAATTGATCAGCGAAATTAAGCGACATTTGGTTAGATAGTAGGTGGATTGGAGACCGTCCGCTGCGTCCAGACTATGTAGCGATTCGTGGTTCTGATCCCACATAAAGCTGTAGGTCCCCTCCGTTATGTTCTTAGATGTTGCGAAGGAGGTTAAACAAACTCATCATCACATTTTCACCAGTACATTGATGTATAAAAGGTCTCTTATCAGTACATTTAATCTAGAAAGCTCATTAATGTTGACAGGTGACTAACTGACCAGACGAAATTTGATCTTCGAAAGGAAGATCGGGAAAAATTATTTATGCAGTTGTTCCCCAAGTCATTTCTCAGTATTATTTCTGCTATTATTCGTATTATTTCTGTTATTATTATTTATTTATTTTATATGTTATTTTATTTATTTTATACGTGTAAGTCGACATGGTAAGGAAGAAAATGAACATTATTATTTATTTATTTATTTTTCTGTCGTTCTTTAGCTATTCCAAGGAGAAGAGCTCAGAAAAGCAATTCTCTCCAACACCAAAACCAGGGCTAGAGGGTAAGTTACCAATCTGACCTACGCGGTGCGAGAGATTGACGAGCTAAATCACTGCCAGGTTAACAGGCATTTATTTCATGAAAAAGATTATTAAGATTTACAAGTAATGAACTGATCGCATAAAGTTTGATATTGAAAAAACTTTATAAGAGGCGTAACAGTCACATAAAAAGAAAAAAACTTGTATATATTGTAGATATGTACACTGTAGACACCAGTCGACCAGGGAAGTACTCTGGGGGGACAACAGGCAGGAGACACGGAGTGCTGGAGCTCCGTTTCTCCTGTCAGTTTCCTCTTTACTTTTTTTCCGTGTCTCATCTACCCTGTGAACAATCCAGCATGCTCTCAAACGCACACTTCTCCCTCGATTTCTCTCTAGTAGTATGACCGCAAAATGGAAGAGTGCAAATTGCAATGCAATGTTGATCAATTGTTGCAAAAGAGGGTGGGAGGGGATTGGCACCCATGGGGGAGGGGCTGGCACCAATGGGGAGGGGTATGCAAACAAGGGAGAGGGTGTTTAGCCCCGAAGCTGCATGAAGGGGGAATGGGGTTTTACTCCCTCCAATCCTAACCTCGAAAGGTAAGAGAGAGAAGGAGAAGAGAGAAAAGAACATCTTTTCGCCTGCAAATCTAGGCGTATAATACTGGTATGCATCAATTTTGCTGTCAAGGGTTTTGTAAGTGATTCGTATAGAGTTTTTCCTGCTGATTTCGAATCTGCAATCCGTTTTTCTTCTCAATCAGCTCAGGTTATCCGGCTATGGCCTCATAAGTAAAATAGAATTTTTCGTGATTTTGTCAAAGCGGAATTGGAACAGTAACATCTATCATCACTTGTTTCACTTGTATAATATCTTTTTTTACTTTTCAGGCATATAGCTAAGATATTTCATAATGAATAGAGCGTGTAAAAATGATCCCAATAGATTCTGCTACATATGTGGGACAGTTACCATGCCAAATAACCAGTCCCAAATCACTAAATTTGTGAAGACAATGTATAGAGCATACTTTGGAATTAAGCTAGGGGACCAGGACAAACATTTCGCCCCTCATATGTGCTGCAAGACGTGCATTGAAAATTTGAGAAGATGGAGCAAAGGCAGAGCGAAATCTTTGCCTTTTGGAATTCCCATGATTTGGAGAGAAGGAAAGGATCACGTGACAGATTGCTATTTCTGCATGACAAACCTCCAAGGTGGGCTTATAAATTTATTTTTCTTAAATATTTTGAAATCCTCGTATGAAACTTGACATAATATTCACCATAATGTAATATTCACAATATATAGCATAATATTCACCATAATGGTAATCATACATTTACATACACATATTGTTATAGAAAATACATTTACACATACATATTGTTATGCAAGTTACATTTACATATACAACACTGGTATGCATATGAAATTTTTTTTTCTGCTGTGAGAGTTTTTTCAACTCATATTATATAATTCGACCATGCTGAATTCGAAAATGACATTGGTTTTCCTCAATCAGGTCAGGTTTTTTCTCTATTGGCCATTTATTATAAGTCCAATTTTATCCCCAAATTTATTGATTTTTTTAGCTTAAACACTGTAGATACGAGTAATATTATAAGAACACTCGTGAAAAATGAAAACATTGTGTGAATAAATACTTTTATTCATACAATGAATATGGAAAAAAGTTTATTGAGGAAGGAATGAAGTTTTTTTGGCTTTCCGTCTGTGTTTTTCTTCGGGCACGTCTCGCTTCAACACCAGCAATAGTCCGCCAGCATATTGATATCCCAGTTTCCCTGGTACCTCTCTTCCATTATTTTGATATCTTGGTGAAATCGTTCACCCTGTTCCTCACTATAATCCCCGCAATTTTCAGGTAATAGTCCAAGTGGGACCACAAAAAGTGCATTTTTATGGACATGCGCGACCCATGAGCTTTGAAAGCTTCCATCAAGTTTTCGACAACGGACTCGTATTCTGGACTTCTACGCTTGCCAAGAAAATCAGTGACAACTGATTTGAATGCCTGCCAGGCATTCTTCTCAGTTGGAGTCATTGCGTTTTCGAACTGAGTATCCTTGATCAAAGTTCGAATTTGAGGACCATCAAAAACCCCAGCATTTAGTTTAGCATCAGATATATGAGGAAATTTACTCTCGAGTTATCGGAATGCTGAACCCTCCTTATTCATTGATTTGATGAAATTTTTCATCAAGCCCAGCTTAATATGAAGTGGTGGGAGCAAAATTTTTGTTGGTGGTACAAGGGGCACTGAAACGACATTATGCGACCCAGGTTCAAAATTCTCTCTGGATGCCCATTCACGCTGTGCATAGTGCTTCTCATCCGCTCGGCTATCCCATTTGCAGAGGAAACATGGGTATTTCGTGTATCCCCCTTGCATTCCCAATACAAATGCCACAATCTGAAAAAAAATGAAAATATTTAAAGAATTTAGAGAATTTGTTCTATCAGATAAAAAAATCTATGCATTGGACTGTATCACTTCTGTGGGGAAGTTAAATGTTCTTATCGCTCTCAAATAACCTTTGGAAAAACACATAGTCATAGCAATAGTTTACTTATGATATTAGTATTACCTTCAAATCTCCACAGATCCTCCAGTTATATTGGTCGTATACGAGCATCCAGTAAAATTTTTCATGTTATCGTAGCTCTCAGTAAGTTGTACGGGTGTTACAGGGACTGATGCAACCCTATTCCCAATGTTGAGAAGTACTGCTTTCAAACTTCGTTTAGACGAGTCTATAAATAGCCTCCTTCTGATGCGTTATATGGCAGGCCCAAGGATTCGATTAGCCCTTCAACATTGCAGCAGTACACTAAGGAAGAGGTATTTTCGTGCACTGCAAAAAACTGCGGAATTCTTCCTCTCGTTTCCTATACCAGAGAATGTTGTTCCGGAGCCAGCAGTGTCCTCTCGAAGTCGTGAGTCCAAGATCTCGGCAGCTAATTTGGAAAGTCCTAAATCCCTGGTAAGATCATTAAGTTTGGCCTGGTTGAGAGGCCTCGGCTCATTTGAAGCGGTATTTTGAGGTATATACGACTGGGACTGGTCATTGGCATTGGTCATTGATTCATCATCAGAATCATCGAAGTCAGGGTTTGAGGTGGGTCGGGTTTGGAATTCCAGGACCATGGGGTACAGGTCTCATAGCAGAAGGAATGTCAGGGTATACAACAATGTGTTTATTCTTCTTGTTAACTCCTGAAAATAGAAACACAGAAATATGGATATAAAACTTGCATATGAATAGAAGAAGCATTCAGACAGTGGCGGCTCGTGAGGGAAGGCTGCGGTCTGTAAGATATGAAATAGGTCGATGGAGTCTGTATATTTTCTTTCTTTTCATTCATATTGTCCATTCGGGACAATATGAATGAAAAGAAAGAAATATACAATCATTGTAAATGTAACTTGTATAACATATGTATGTGTAAATGTATTTTCTATAACATATGTATAGTGTAAATGTATGATTACCATTATGGTGAATATTATGCTATATATGGTGAATATTACATTATGGTGAATATTATGTCAAGTTTCATACGAGGATTTCAAAATATTTAAGAAAAATAAATTTATTAGCCCACCTTGGAAGTTTGTCATGCAGAAATAGCAATCTGTCACGTGATCCTTTCCTTCTCTCCAAATCATGGGAATTCCAAAAGGCAAAGATTTCGCACTCTGCCTTTGCTCCATCTTCTCAAATTTTCAATGCACGTCTTGCAGCACATATGAGGGCGAAATTTTTGTCCTGGTCCCCTAGCTTAATTCCAAAGTATGCTCTACATTGTCTTCACAAATTTAGTGATTTGGGACTGGTTATTGGCATGGTAACCGTCCACATATGTAGCAGAATCTATTGGGATCATTTCTACACGCTCTATTCATTATGAAATATTTTATCTATATGCCTGAAAAGTAAAAAAAGATATTATACAAGTGAAACAAGTGATGATAGATGTTACTGTTCCAATTCCGCTTTGACAAAATCACGAAAAATTCTATTTTACTTATGAGGCCATAGCCAGATAACCTGAGCTGAGTGAGAAAAACGGACTTCAGATTCGAAATCAGCAGGAAACCTCTATAAGAATCACTTACAAAACCTTGACAGCAAATTGATGCATACCAGTGCAATGATTGTATATTTTCTTTCTTTTTCATTCATATTGTCCCCGAAGGGACAATATGAATGAAAAAGAAAGAAAATATACAGACTCCATCGACCTATTTCATATCTTACAGACCGCAGCCTTCCCTCACGAGCCGCCACTGTCTCAATGCTTCCTTCTATTTCATATGCAAGTTTTATATCCATGTTTCTGTGTTTCTATTTTCAGGAGTTAACAAGAAGAATAAACACATTGTTGTATACCCTGACATCCTTCTGCTATGAGACCATTACCCCATGGTCCTGGAATTCCAATACCCGACCCACCTCAAACCCTGGACTTCGATGATTCTGATGATGAATCAATGACCAATGCCAATGACCAGTCCCAGTCGTATATACCTCAAATACCGCTTCAAATGACCGAGGCCTCTCAACCAGGCCAAACTTAATGATCTTACCAGGGATTTAGGACTTTCCAAATTAGCTGCTGAGATCTTGGGCTCATGACTTCGAGAGGACAACTTGCTGGCTCCGGGAACAACATTCTCCGGTATAGGAAACGAGAGGAAGATTCCGCAAGTTTTTGCAGTGCACGAAAATACCTCTTCCTTAGTGTACTGCTGCAATGTTGAGGCTAATCGAATCCTTGGCCTGCCATATAACGCATCAGAATGGAGGCTATTTATAGACTCGTCTAAACGAAGTTTGAAAGCAGTACTTCTCAACATTGGGAATAGGGTTGCATCAGTCCCTGTAGCACATTCCGTACAACTTACTGAGAGCTACGATAACATGAAAATTTTACTGGATGCTCTCGTATACGACCAACATAACTGGTGGATCTGTGGAGATTTGAAGGTAATACTAATCATAAGTAAACTATTGCTCTTGACTATGTTGTTTTTCCAAAGGTTATTTGAGAGCGTATAAGAACACTTAACTTCCCCACAGAAGTGATACAGTCCAATGCATAGATTTTTTATCTGATAGAACAAATTCTCTAAATTCTTTAAATATTTTCATTTTTTTTCAGATTGTGGCATTTGTATTGGGAATGCAAGGGGGATACACGAAATACCCATGTTTTCCTCTGCAAATGGGATACCCGAGCGGATGAGAAGCACTATGCACAGCGTGAATGGGCATCCAGAGAGAAGCACTATGCACAGCGTGAATGGGCATCCAGAGAGAATTTTGAACCTGGGTCGCATAATGTCTTTTCAGTGCCCCTTGTACCACCAACAAAATTTTGCTCCCACCACTTTATATTAGCTGGGCTTGATGAAAATTTCATCAAATCAATGAATAAGGAGGGTTTCAGCATTCCGATATCTCGAGAGTAAATTTCCTCTATATCTGATGCTAAACTAAATGCTTGGGTTTTTGATGGTCCTCAATTCGAACTTTGATCAAGGATACTCAGTTCGAAAACGCAATGACTCCAACTGAGAAGAATGCCTGGCAGCATTCAATCAGTTGTCACTGATTTTCTTGGCAAGCGTAGAAGTCCAGAATACGAGTCCGTTGTCGAAAACTTGATGGAAGCTTTCAAAGCTCATGGGTCGCCCATGTCCATAAAAATGCACTTTTTTGTGGTCCCACTTGGACTATTTTCCTGAAAATTGCGGGGATTATAGTGAGGAACAGGTGAACGATTTCACCAAGATATCAAAATAATGAAAGAGAGGTACCAGGGAAACTGGGATATCAATATGCTGGCGGACTATTGCTGGTGTTTGAAGCGAGACGTGCCCGAAGAAAACACAGACGGAAAGCCAAAAAAACTTCATTCCTTCCTCAATAAACTTTTTTCCATATTCATTGTATGAATAAAATTATTTATTCACACAATGTTTTCATTTTTCACGAGTGTTCTTATAATATTACTCGTATCTACAGTGTTTAAGCTAAAAAAATCAATAAATTTGGGGATAAAATTGGACTTAGAACGCGTAACCAGCCATATATATATATATATCCACTTCATTTTGTTGAGTTTGAACGACGGTTCAGGATCGACCTGCGGTCGACCGCTAAATAGTATATATATATTAAAGGAGAGAGAGAATAGATGCTCATGCTCGCCTCACAAAAAAATTATTGATTTAAAAGCACACACACACACACACACACTTCGTATACAGGGTGTCCCAGAAGTCTTGGAGGGGTTTTATTTGGCTATGACTTTTTTCTTTTTTGATTAATTTATTTATTTTTATTTTTCAATTAAAGTACCCTTGCTGCGATTAATGAAAATGGAATCTGGACAGTCATTGCCGCTCAAAGAGCTTTCCGATTAAACTTCAACACACGTTCTGCTCCTTCTGATCGAGCTATTCGACGGTACGTCGCTAAATTCCTTATGGGAAATGGTCAGGGAAACGAACCACGGACTTGGGCGTCCTCGGACAAGCCGAAGTCCAACTCGGGTTGAGATGGTTCGTGAAAGCGTTGAGGAAAATCCACATCAGTCCGACGACGCAGCCAGGAATTAAACATTTCAAGAAGTTCCTTACATTGAATTTTAAGAGAGGATATCAAACTTTACCCGTGCAAAATTCAAATTCCTCAAGAAATTAAACCACAAGATCATCAGAATCGGATAACGTACGCTAATGCAATTTTAGATTTACGCAATGAAAATGAAGATTTTCACCAGATATTAAATTTGTAATTAAAATCGCAATAAATATATTTTCAAGTGTTGCAAACCTTTTTGCATTTGATCTCCAAACAAAAATGTTATAGTCAAATAAAACCCCTCCAAGACTTCTGGGACACCCTTTATAAGCCGATGCATGTAAAGAAGATTGTTCTACCCCAATAGCAAAATATATACGAGCATGCCTTCCTTAGATTAACTACCACACAAACCTCAAAAGCAATCCTTAGAATACCTCCCCACAACCATCAGTACACCGCCACCACCAACAACAGACCGACAAGGTCTCTGAAAACGACCCAATTAATAGACAGAGCTATTAAGCATAAACAAATACATTCATGGGGCCAGGGTAGACGGACAAGGTCTCAAAAAAAGGCTACGCCAATAGTTTATCCTATTGAGCTTCTCGTGGCAGAAAACCACAACGAGGCCAATGTGATGTTTGGTAAGCAATCTTTTAAAAAAAAATCGATGATAAACCAAATTTAATACAAAAACAAATTTTCACCTTAATATACAAATTTATCTTTAAACTATAACCTAAAAAACATTAATATAATTTTTAAACAAAATAAAAATTAAATTAGGGCTGTTTCATTTCTCTTCAATTAGGGACTTACCCAAATGGCATGTTATTTAAAACAAACTTTCGCATTAATATACAAATTTATCTTTAAACTATAAGAAAAACATTAATATCATTTTTAAACAAAATAGAATTTAAATTAGGGCTACCTATTTCATTTCGCGTCAATTAGTAAATTATCCAAACAGCGTGTTATTGAAAACAAATTTTCGCATTAATATACAAATTTATCTTTTAACCATATCATAAAATAATAATTTAAAACAGCGCATTTCGTCAAAATTTCAGCGTGTTATTTAAAACAAATTTTCACCTTAATATACAAATTTATTTAACTATAATATAAAAAATAATATAATTTTGTATTAAAACTAGAGTTTAAGTTTTAATAGGGCATACCCAGCAAATGACATTAATTTCTCTCTTAAACATTACTGCACTATTTTTAATGTGATTATTTTTGGATCATATTAAATCTTACTCTTCATGAAATAAAATAAATTTTCTTCAGTGCAATTCTCGAAGTAAACACTGCCTTGAGGATTTGATTCCTAATACAGTCTATTCTTACAAACACACTTAAAAACGTAGAAGATTGGGGCTTACTATCCAGCAATAAAGAATTATGAAATTCTTCGTTATATATATATATATATAATATATATATATATATACTACTCTACCAAGAAGAAAACATGAGTATACTAACATGAAGGTTCGAAATGTTAAAACTAGATTTTAATATGAAGGGTTTACCAATGTAATGAGGTTTTCTACCCCTATCTATAACTGAAACTTCAACAATTCATTTACAAGATGCTCTTGTCATTTCTCTTGGTTGGCATATGTAGCAACTATATCCATCAGTTGGCACAAAAATTGCACCGGGCGAATTATAAAAAAGGTTCTGACAGAACCCTAAATTTGCTATACAACAGGTATTTTAGACTCACATAAAGCTCCGCCGAGATGCCCAGCTTCGCAAATGTTTGCTGCCCCACTGTCCTAAGCTTCCCGTAGGTAACAAGACGTACGCAATAGACTAATGCAAAGAATTAAAAAATTAACCAACCCGATTATCCAAGCTATCCATGAGTCCTGCCATTTGTTCTCTAAGCTGAGGAATTCTTGGTACGAAAACGTCTGTCTGTGGCTCCACTTAACCTCGACATTACTCTATTATTTCTAATCAATTGTGTATATTTCTATCCTTAGTATGTACACTGTCATTGTATTAATAATATTTGTCATATGGACTATAGTCTGCCAATAACCCTTTTCATTTTCATTTTCATTCATTCTCTCTCTCTCTCTCTCTCTCTATCTATTTATCTATCCGTCCTGCGCATGCGCAGATTCGACTATCGTAGAAATTTCTAAACGCCCACAAAGGTATTACTGTCCAATCAGGAAGACCGCGAGGTTGTGATTGGTGTACAGCTAGTCGTCACTGGAAATAGGGCAGAGCAGCTACATGTAAAAATGGGTCATTTTCAGCTCGGTACCATATTAGCTGATATTTTGCATTGCATTGAATTACCACACGTTGCTAGCCGTCACGAGTACAAACAGTCAAGCAGAACCCTATTCTTCACCACAGGTGTTTGAAGTTGGAGATCTTGGGTAAGCCACACACACACACACACACACACACACACACATATATATATATATATATATATATATATATTATATACATACACTACCAGTCAAAAGTTTAAGTACACCTACTAATTTCCAATGTTTTGCTGCTTAGCTCATTATATAACTTCAAATGTAAACTTAACAGGTACTAGAGATGAATTTGCTTACCTGGCTTTCATATTGTATGCTTCAGTGCATCTGCCTTATGCAGTGTGTTGTAACACAGAAGCTTCTTCAAAATGTGTTAATTTACGTCTAGCATGCAAACTAAAATTAATGCCATTATCTCTGCACAAAGGTTCAAAAACAGTTTAAAAGTCTTTACTGGGTAGTGTGTTTCTTCAGGAGTATGTTAATACATGCGTTCGGTTATTAACATGCGCTGCAGGTCTTTACATATAAAATCCTTGCAGAGGAGCTAACTGTGTAGTTTAAGGTATATATCTGTGTTTCAAAAAGCAAAATTGGGTGCCAAAGCTCAGTTAACAACAGAAAAGACAATCGATTGTAATTTTGAGAAATGAGGGACAATCACTGAGGCAAATTGCAAAAAAATTAAAAGTTTCTGTGAATGCGGTTGCTTGTGCCATTAAACGTACGAAGAAATTGGTCAAAATAAGGACAGAAAAAGGTCATGGCGACCAAGAACCACAACAAACTCAGAGGACAAGTATATTCGAGTCACTAGTCTGCGCAACAGACGCCTCACAGCACCTGAAATCAAAGCCCAGCTGAACAACTCCAGAAGTACAACAGTTTCAACATCACTGTTCAGAGAAGACTAAGAGAGGCAGAATTAAAAGGACGAACTGCAGCAAAGAAACCAATGCTGAGACTCCAAAACAAAAGAAAAGGCTAGCCTGGGCTAAAAATCACCAAAAAATGGACTGTTGAGCAGTGGAAATTTGTCCTTTGGACTGACGAATCAAAGTCCGAAGTTTTTTTTATCAAAACGCAGAGTATTTATGCGGCGCAGAGCGGGTGAAAGAATGACACAGCAGTGTGTTGTGCCAACAGTGAGCACAGTGGAGAAAGTGTGATGGTCTGGGGATGTTTTTCCAGGGGAGCAAGTTGGAGATCTCTATAGTCACTGGAATACTGAACCAACGTGGCTATCAATGCATTCTACAGCGCCATGCCCTCCCATCTGGTCTGCGACTAGTTGGCCAACAGTTCATAATGAAGCAAGACAACGATCCTAACACTTTCCAAGCTGTGTCAAAATTACCTGAAGCAGAAAGAATGGCAACGTCAACTCACAGTTATGGAATGACCAGCACAGTCCCCGGATCTGAACCCCATCGAGCTAGTGTAGGATGAACTGGATCGACGAGTGAAAGCCAAGCAGGCATCCAGTGCTCAGAAGCTCTGGGAACTCTTACAAGAGTGCTGGCAACAGCTTTCACCAGACTATCTTCTTTCTCTCGTTGAGCGCATGCCTCGAATTTGTTCTGCTGTAATTGCTGCTAGAGGAGGCTATTTTGATGAATCTAAAATTTAGACTTTGCTTTTGGTAAATTGTCCTGATTTGTTGTTATTTAAGTTCCCATGTTTATACTTATGAATTTGTGTCATGATAACTTAGTTAATAAATAAAAAACTAAACAAAATTTGAAATTTATGAATATTTCAGGGTGTACTTAATCTTTTGACTGATAGTGTGTGTGTGTATATATATATATATATATATATATATATACACTATCAGACAAAAGATTAAGTACACCCTGAAATATTCATAAATTTCAAATTTTTAGTTTTTTATTTATTAACTAAGTTATCATGACACAAATTCATAAGTATAAACATGGGAACTTAAATAACAACAAATCAGGCCAATTTACCAAAAGCAAAGTCTAAATTTTAGATTCATCAAAATAGCCTCCTCTAGCAGCAATTACAGCAGAACAAATTCGAGGCATGCGCTCAACGAGAGAAAGAAGATAGTCTGGTGAAAGCTGTTGCCAGCACTCTTGTAAGAGTTCACAGAGCTTCTGAGCACTGGATGGCTGCTTGGCTTTCACTCGTCGATCCAGTTCAACTTGCTTGCTTAAAAGAGATCTATGCGTAAATAGAGAAATGCTATAACATACGAGCATATTAATTTTTCTACTTACATCTCATTTGTTTCTCCTTCCGCTGTATCATTCTGTTCGGCTTCACAAATGTTTGCCACTTGTTGCGATGAAAATAATTCTTCCATGTCAACAGCAGCAAAAAGTTGTAGAGCTGCACTGGCCCTGTAGGAAAACATGATAAAATCACTCTTTCGTGTATATATATATATATATATATATACGAAAGAGTGATTTTATCATGTTTTCCTACAGGGCCAGTTTAAGCTGTTTAAGCGTCTCTCTCTCTCTCTCTCTCTCTCTCTCTCTCTCTCTCTCTCCTCTCCACTCACAGCAGAAACACCAGCGGTCCCCTATTTTTAAAATAAACAGATATCCAGTGGTACCCTTCTCAACCACAAGCATCGTATTTAGAATAAGTGCACCGCAGTGTCGTGCGCCGCAGTGTCTCTTTTAAATTGCAAAGTTATCGTCATTTTCTCTTAAGGGGATTCAAATTTCTACTTTTACTATTAATTATATCATAATTCGAGGCCTGCAGACTTTCTTCAGAAAAATATATGAACTGGCCAAAATAATTTTAAAATTTCTGTCTACAAACGTGTCCTTTTTCCTTAAAGGACCGATGCGGAACTCGATCGTATTATAGAAACTTTTCGTAATAGTTTTGAAGAAACTCAAATCGTGGACGAGGATTTGGACACGGAGGTACAAGTTTTTACTGCACACTCACCACAGCGATTGTCGTATCATCGACGAAGTGGTGTTTTTCCTTTTTTATGTGTGTGTCGGGCAAGAACAAGCCATGTATCTTCAACATTTTATTAAGGATAGAGCCATGAGGAATGTTTTATAAAATAGTACATTATAGCGTTTTTTGTATACAACACAATTTTACGTAATATGGCCTTCAATGTTTCTCGGACATATAGGAATGACATTGGTATCAATTTTTTTTATACATTTATATTATATCTAACTTAAATTAGTTACAGAATTAACATCCATTACATTTTAAATAAGCTACAAAGCATAAGACTCGTCCTTAAACGCTACACAAACTAATATTATTGGAGACATTTTATATTTTACACAATATTGTTACAGTTACTTAAGTTACAATTATATATATACACACTATGTATATATATATATATATATATATATATATATATATATATATATATATATATACGCGTAAAACTTCACACAATACACCGAGTGCGTACAAATGGGAACCGATTTTTTGTGATTGCTTACTATTTTATCATTCCATTCAGTGTCGCACAAATCGAATAATTTTTAAAAATTTGTAAATTGCAAGAGAAATGAAAGGCAGTACATCCCGCAAGTATTGCTATAGTGCCCCTGTAATTGGTAAGGGTTCCAGACAATTTGGGGAATGTGCAATTGCTCGAGAAATTTTACAATAATAGCGTCATTCCAGGATGGACCCCCAATGAGTTAAAATAGTACATTCGCTCACTATTTTTAAAATAAACGCCTAGCCACTGAATCCCTTCACCTCCGCTAAATCCGTATTTAGAATAAGTGCGCCGCAGTGTCTCGTGGCTGGAAGCTTCAGCGTTTCATTCTTCGCAAACACACCGATAAATTTAGAGAGTGTGATTCGGTCACTATTCATTACTCTCTGGAGTGTATTTGGGTCCAGTTTTAAAATTCTGTGACTATGCCTCTAAACCTATCGATCTCTATTAGGGCTTGTGATTCCAGGTATACTAGTACACTAATAGGGGCGTCTAGCAGCTTGGCGAATTCCAATCTGACTGAGATGTTTCCACTCTGATGTGGACTTAAGTGCGTGTTTATACTATCAGATAAGTCAGGGGTGATGTCAAACGGGTAAAGGTTAACCTATTCGATGAATTCCTTCTGTGTTACGCCGATTCCTAATTCTTTGCAAGTACGGTAATATGTGCATGATTACTATAAGCTCTCGAGCAAAGCGGGAACACGGCTTCTGTTGAATAATCCGTTTCTAATGTCCCCCCCTAAGTCGACTCCATTGACGTATAGGATTATATTTTTAAGGCCGAAATTTTCAAAATTAAAAGCGTTCTTTTTATATTTACCATTCAGAGAAACGTGTTTCTGCATCCCAATTAATAACCTTTTAGGTAGAGATCCCAGGGCGACGTTTTCTATCTGCTTCAATGCCAGCCCTGATGGCACGGTGTATAATTTGATCTGTACTCTGTTAATTGTGTATTTTACTGTGGCGTATAGTATTTTTTTCAATTTCTAGTTGTTTAGCAGAGCTTAATTTCACTCGGCGCACGCGAAAATGTTTTCATAACATAAATCACCACCAGCTTTGCGCTCTCTTCTTGGTCAGCCCTCAGATTTAAACAGATCTCAGGATTCGTACGAGTGAGCTATATTTTCATATCGACCCCATTCACAAGCAGCTTCTCCTGGAATGCGAAGTATGTATGCAGGCGTCCGAAGTATTCATATATCTTCTTTTTAGAATTTTTAAATTTGTCCTTTATACTGCTTTCATCTTTAGCTTGATAATAGCTCTCGGCAGTTAAAAAGCTGTCCTTCGCTTCTTTTGAAAAGTTGAGGACATTTTCCAGATAGGCTCGTAGGTGATAGTAACCAGTTTCTGCCGAGATGTTGACCTGATTTAAATACACGTCACACTGGCTGAATATGGAGTGTACAGTGCCCGCGAAAAGTATCCGATCACCCTTGAAATTTGTATTTTTTACATAAAAAACAATGTTTAAATGTATACTAACCTTATATTAGTATTTTGTCATCTGTCCTTTGGTTTGGATGACTTGTTCTAGACGTTTTGGCATGGATTTAATCAAGTTTTGACAAACTTCCACTGATATTTCCTTGCACCATACCTTTTTGATGGCCTCTTGTAATTTTTCGACTGAGCCAGTGTCGTGGCATTCAACCTTATTTTTTATTATTAGCCACAGATTTTCTATCGGATTGAGATCTGGACTATTACCAGGCAAATCCAAAATATCAAATTTATTGTCAGTAATCCATTTTGTCACTATTTTGGCCCTGTGACATGGTGCACCATCATGCATGTATGTTTTTGTCCTTTGGATTGCCATTGCCATTGGAAGTTTATCCTGTAGCATTGCTAAATACCGTGCACCATTCATAGTTGTGTTCTTCGGAAGAAAATATAAGTTTCCACGCCCATAGTAACCGAAACAACACCAAACCATCACACTTGGAGGGTGTTTCATTGTCTTTAGGGTGTATTTAGGGTCCATCCTATTTGAGCCAATAGGCCGGCGAACCTTTTTTGGACAACTTCTGAATGTCAAAAATGTCGACTCATCGCTAAATAAAACCTTCTTCCAGTCATCAACAGTCCAATGAATGTATTTTTTACAAAATGCGACACGTTTTTTACGCATTTTTTCATTAATGAACGGTTTCTTAGCAGCATGGCGAGATGGTAATCCGAGTTCTTTTTGGAGCCGCTCCTGGATAGTTCGTTCAGAAACACCAGATAACAAATTATTCATATTAAATTTTATTTCTTTCGCAGTTATTGTTGGGTTTTTCAATACTAAACGTTTCATAAGTTTGTCTGTTCGCGAATTTGTTTTTCTCGGTCTGCCAGATCGTTTTTTAGGGACTGGCGTGGTTAGGCCACCATTGTTCTTAGCCCGTGAAACCCATAAATTAACGGTACTTTGGGATATGTTTAATTCCTTAGCTATCGGTCTCTGTGATTTCCCACATGCATGCAAAGCAACATAGCACCTCGACAATCACTCTTAAGTTGTTTTTTAGCACACATATATATAAATTTTATTTACACCACTTTCTGTAAAAAAAAAAAAATATCAAGAAATTTACACAAACAGTGAAATCTGACAAATTTGAGACACAGCCACCCGCAACGAAGGCTACCAGAACACTAATTTGAGAATGCGTTGGATAGCTCTCATATCAGCGAGCAACCTCAAAGTTACCAGATGTCGCTAGAACAAATAGAAAGTGAATTACGTGTCTCTGAATATCAAGGGAAAATATTGTATTTTCTTGAGTGATCGGATACTTTTCGCGGGCACTGTAGAAAGTTTGTTTCTGGAAATACAACGTATTTGTCTTCGCAATCCGTTCCATCTGAATGTGCCATTCGTAGTTTAGCGTACGTGTGCACACAGCTTGGATAAAAAAAGTAAGGGCCTGAGCTAGGGATCACGCACTCTATAGGAGCACTCGGTGAACAAATGGTGTTTAACGGGTTAATCGTAATAAAGTCACTGTGCTCAATAGAAACTTGAGTTGGGGCATGTCAAAGAGGGACAGCTCAAATTTACAACATTGTAAACTACACGGATGGATGAAACGTGCCATGGCGGACCAGAAATAGTGGCACCTCTCTCGACAAGTAATAAACAACCTATGATTCATGAGAGCAATGTCCTTAGCTTATATCAGTGAAAAAAATTATCAACCATAGGTTTCAGTCGCTTAGAACACTTTTTCTCTTTGGATGTCCTTTTACGTTTAACGCCACGTGATAGTAGCCCTTTCTTCTTCTTCTGGATAGGCCTCTTCTTCTTCCCACCACCACGCATTTTTCTCTTTGCACCTTTGATGATTTCGTCCGGTGTACGCTTTAAGTGCTTTTTTTTTAGAGGTTCTTTAGGCTTAGTACCCGCCATTATGTCTTCTACCGTGTTAAGACCTGATTGTAACGTTTTTCTGCCGATATATCTGGCACCACTCTTCAGCAAGGGGACAGCCGTACGCAGTATGGTTGAAAAAATGGATCCAATCCCACTCCTGCGCTGTATCTCACCCCTCGATAGACTGTGAAAGGCCTACGGGTCATTTTGTCAGTGCGACGAAAGTGCAGCTTCACTGTTAAGTTCCCGTCGCCGAATGGGAAACTTTTCCCCTCAGTTGTTCTTATATATATATATATTGAAATATTGGTTGGTAGATTATTGCGACATTGACATAATGAGGCTTGTCATATGTAATGCTCAAGCTCCTTCCTCTATGATTGGGAATATGAACGATACGCAGCAGGCGCGCCTGGGTATCCCCAACAAACTGATGTTCCACGATATTGCTGTAAATATAGCACATGTCTGGGGTAGGGTAGCCGTCGTTCAATTTCTCCAATTTCAGCTGATACATTAGGCTGCACAATCATGTTGTGTTTCGTGAAAGGTGTCTCTTTGGAGGGCTGCTTCATATCGGCCCTAGGTTATAAATTTGAACAGCCCTTTGTCTTTAATATTTCTGTTACCCTCTGATTTTAGAGTTAGAGTATGTGCCGGGGTATCTTTGTTTACGATTTCGTATACTAAATCATCCGTAAGATTTAATCTTTTCAAACTACCATTTAAGTCTCTCACAACATCCTCGGCCGCAACATAATGACTCGAGCCTAGTGTTACCACGCTAGTGTAGTACTGTGCCTCCCCAATCCGGGCGGCACACATGGTCTCGTCCCACCCATCACGGTCTCTAAGAACCGCAAAAACGGATTCTTTAGTTTCAATACTTAAAAACTTGGTAGGCAATTGAATTTTGCATATTCCAACCTCATACGAATCACGACCCAATTCGATGGAACTACAGTAGTTCTGTTACAAAGTTGGCCAGAGTGTTGCCAGGATGTACAGAGAGAGAAGAGGACGGGAGCGTGACGTAGAAGTAGTTAGGGTCCATGTTGTATTCTGTTTAAGCTTCATTATTGCATCAGCTTTTATATAGGTGTTGAAGCTTTCTGGGTACCCTAGCCATTTTACCAGGTACATTTTTCGGATCATCTGAAGATCATGGCCCCCAGCCTCCTTTAGTTAGGTTTATAAGGCTAACTAACGAAAATATCACGACCTAACCTAACCAATCGTCAAGGGCGTACAGTTGACCTAACGATTGGTTAGATTAGGTCAGTGGTTCCCAAACGTTTCTCATTCGTTACCCAAACTCTTGATTTCCTCCGTCCGTATTACCCCCTTCAAAGAAATCACACACAAAATAACGAACTATTTTACACAGACATACACACTCATATGTAAATACATACACAATATACATATATAATTTTATATTTAGAAACTTGATAAATATATTTTTTTTAACTGCCGCCTCCATTACCCCGAAAAAGCATTCATTACCCCCGGGGGTAATTTACCCATAGTTTGGGAACCACTGGGTTAGGTCGTGATATTTTCGTTAGTTAGCCTTATAAGGCTAACTAAAGAAGGCTAGGGGCCCTGATCTTCAGGTGATCCCATTTTTCTCTTTCCTGGTCCTTTGCTACCTAAAAAATTTTCAATTTTAAACACGTTTTTTCCTAAATTAAATGTCACTTTCTGCAGCTCCTCGCCGTAAAAGCCTCCAGCAATTTCTTCCCCATTCAAATTTTCAACATCATACAGCATTATTTCGCCTTTAGGTCTCATAGCCCTAACTTTAAAAATCTCACGTGTCCAGCCTTGCTCAAAGCCCTTCGCGAATTTATTGCCCGAACGCGACAATCATTGATTTTGAAACGTGCAGAGTGTGGTGGCACTCTACGAGTGTCTTTTCTCATCTCACGCTCTGCGTGCGTACCTCTTTCTAAAATTTTGTTAGGTATTGTACCAATCGCACGGTGGTGTGAACGGTTGTAGGATGAGGCCAGCGAAGCCAGAATGTCTATATACCTATGTGTTTTTATGTGTGAAATAGCGATGCATGCGTTCCTTTATGGTACGTTGAACTCTTTCAGCTAAATAGGCCTTATATATAGAATTGCTAGTTTAGTAACTGATATTAAACTCTTTCAACATGCTCTGAAAAGCTCGGCCTATAAATTCTTTCCCCATGTTCAAATAAAAATAGCCAGGAATCCTATTTTCTTTCAACATCAGCGTTTTGGTAGCTTTAGCAACTGTTTCAGGCGATTTATTTTTCAGGGGGATTAACCACAGATATCTAGAGAATACATCTATTTATGAATAGGATGTAGCGGTAGCAAGCATTATACACTGAATATCTCTGCGTGTGTGTTAAATCCGCCTGGCAAATAGAATCAAGCGAGGCTGCTGTTGTCTTGGCCGTTTTAAACCTTTTTCCCACCGCCTTATAAAGTGTAGAAGCATCCTGCTCCCGCAAAATCCTCTCAACATCGTTTTTCCCTACTCCCTCATTATAAACGCCTCTGTACGGTCTATCAATGCCGCCGTAGGAGGTTCGGCTAGAAATGTCATAATAACGTTTTCTTAATATGTTAGCCATTTGCGTATTTTAGAGGCACACGGGGAGGGTTGACCGTTGTTGTTTGGTCTCTTCTTTCTCCTCTTCAGAGATGCTACCGCTGGGGGTGAAGGCGTGCTCAGTTGTGGCACTTACAAGGCTTGCTCCAAGTCTTTTAACCTGTTCAGATTTCCTATCAATGTTTTGGGGACATTTATTTGCTGTAGTCTTGCTTTAATATGCCTCCATCTTGCTGGTGAGGGCCTATCCCACTTTCTCACCAGGTCATGGACCATTTCAACGATATTCGAGCCCTGTACCTTTGTTCCTTCAACAATGACCTCACCTGTATCGGTCCAGTGTATAATGAGATCCTCATTCAATAGCTTATAAAGACTTAAGCCTTTATTCCGCAATGTATGTGGGAGACTACTTTTTAATACATGCTCGATATGTTGTGGGGTCGCGCCGTTATTCTTTGACTGGTCGTCTCCAGCCTCGACCCCAGGTCCTATGCCTCCATGCTCAACGTCATCTGCGCTCTACCTAATAACTACGGGGATCTCTGTCGGATTCTTATAATTCTCGTACTCGTGAAGAAATTTCTGCACAGCTTCTTAGTATAAGAATCTTTTCTCGTCAGGTGACTTTTCACTGTTTAATAGGTCTAAAAATTCACCTTCCATTCTTTTAAGCCTGCTTTTACGAGGTTCTAGAACCGTATCTGAACTCTTTGAGCTTTGTAGTGAAGCATATACCTCGTGTGGAATCACGACTACTTTCTTCATTATATTAAACAGTCAGTGAAGGCCCCAAAACTGAAAATAAGATGGGTACGAATGAACCCCCTCTTTGTAAAATAATTCGTTTTTTCTTCCCACAGTTTGGCTTTTATGAGCTACTGTGCGTATTATGTTCTTCTAACGGCGTAGGCGTGCCTTCTGAGGGGGTTTCATTGGTACATTACATTTTATAACGTTAAGACAGATTTCACAGATGCATTTTAAAAAGTCGGAGTCAATATTTTTAACAAACAGCTGCTGCAGTGCCCGTGGCAGTCGATGATAGATTTTTATTAATTCACAGTATTTCTTTAGCCTATTTGTCATTCTGGAATATACACCGTTTAAGGCTCGTTTGGGAATATATTCGTTCTTAGAAGCACCCTAAACATGTTTCACGGATGAAGGACACAAAACAAATATCCGTAACGTTGGCTTGTAGCTTCTTTATAAACATCCAAAAAATGCTTATGCTGATTCGGGAACATTTCATTCGCTAATACCCTAATTTGTGACAGATCTCTACGTTGCGCGAATAAGACTAGATATTGTGTATTTAACGACACATCGCGCATGTATTTATTTTCGAAAGTTAGATTCTGATTGATGAAGAATACGCTTATGTTAAGATGGTGGGAGAACACTGTAAATGTTCCGGCAAACGTTTTATCCATTTCTAACACGAGATCGTCAGTTACAATTACCGTATGTTCATTTATGCACAAATTTTGAGATCTCTCCCTTATCTTTAATGATTTTAAGCATAAACACAGTTTTACTACATCCTGTAGGGCTAGATATACTGTAATACATGTGGACGGACTCGTGAACCTGAATTTTTCTACAGAATCCATCTCTAACACGTCACACTCCTAAGTGGAACATTTACAAAATATAATAAAATTTTAAGTGATGTTCCTTATATTCCACAGTCTTGGCCTTCTTCTTCTTCCTCAGAACCGTGAATGACGATGAGGATGAGTTACAACAACATGTCCCCATCATCGATATTGCAGACGATACCGATGACTGTGTAGTTGAGACTACAGACTCCGTCCCCGCTAGCGAACCGCCATCAGCGACACCTGTATTGCCCTCACGCGACAATTCAAAGCGGAGGCATGATGATGATTCGCCTCCCACGTCAGGTATAAAGCGTGCCAGGAGTGCACCGGTTGTTAGACCCACAGTAATAGAGCCCCAGCCCTCCACGTCTTACGACACAACCCCCAAACTAGCTCCTTCCACAAATAAAAATGTGCCCCCTTATTCCTGTTCAATTCCGGTCGTACTCTCCACAGCACCAGCTTCTTGTTCTGTAGAGGATGGTATAACATTCGAGCTGGTGCGCACCGCCACCCCCACCCCAGCCCTGACTAGAACTCGGTACGTAGTCAGGATCGACCCGCGAACCATGTATAGCAATGGTGTTGAGCACGGACTACGGCGCGTAGTTGAGCGTATTGTGGAGTTTGCCCTTCAGAACAGCGATGGACGTGAAGTAAGGACGCGGCTGTGCTTCGGGTTCGGGTCAGAGGACGGGGATATAGATGATTTTTGGGTAGTAATACCCTACAGGCGCTTGGCTGCTGTGGACATAGACTACATTTTGGCTCGTATAATGCAGGCCTCTCAAAGTAGCATCGCCTACAACATGGACAGTTTCACGATAGATATTGACCACGTGTTCCATGTTGCGGGACATAGGGCCACACTTATACTTTTAACTTCAATTCTCAGGCTATTTACAGAAGGCATATAAACACCGAGCGTGGTTGCGGCTTTATAGCAGTAGTCTTAGCTCATATGTTTACTGTACTAAATGCCTGGGTCAAAAAATTTGCCGTAAATTGGTAGCAGATTGCAAGATCGAGTTTGACTGTAATATAGGTCCTGAAGACCTGAAAAGGGTAGAGCAGGTAATGAATTTTCGTACAGTTGTATTTTGATTGGATGATCGTCGTAGGACTGTGTATGTTTTCAAAAGCAGTGTGAGGGACCGTACATGACCCGTACTTATTTTAGGGCTGTCAGGAACAACGTATCTCCCCATCCACAATATAAGGGACCTTTACGCGAGCTATGATAAAAGTCGAAAATATGGAGGGCATCATGATATGTGTAAGAGATGTCTCGAGTTTGCGGATGATATAGTGAAAAATTGTAAGGATTACCACATGGTATGTGAACAGTGTAAAAGCTCTAGCAGTGTAAAAAGAGGGACTGTAATGTGTGCAGACGCACATTTTTCAATAATAACTGCTTTGCGCTCCATAAGTCAATTGGCACTTGCAGGAAAATGAGAATCTGTGAATGTGGTATGTTTCATATGATGGATAATTGGGGGAAATTCAAGCATAAATGCGATGAAATTCACTGTTCTACATGCCAAGAGAAATATAAGGCAGATGGTATAAAGCATGTATGTTATATGAAAGATGCTAATCCTAAAAATAAACCTTGTATAACTGTATACTATGATATAGAAACATATACGGATGCTGAAACCAAAGAGGTCATACCGCATCTACTTGTAAGCCAGACTATCTGCGATGAGTGTATGGAGGTCGAGTGTGATGAGTGTCACAAATGTGGAAACGAACAAACGTTTTTAAAACGATCGCACACGACAACCCCGTGAAACTCTTTGTGTCCTATATTGTCAAGTTAGCGGACAAATTCAAAAAAATGACTGTGTATATTCTAGCCCAAAACGGCGCAAAATTTGACATACGATTCCTTTATAAGGAACTGCTTCAACACGAGTCATCGGAGATATTTACAGGCGATCCCTTGAAAATAGGAAACAAACTTATACAGATGCAAATAAGAGGTAATGTTCAGTTTAAAGACACTTTATTATTCACACCTTGTAAATTAGCTAAGCTACCCAAGGTGATGGGAGTAGCCGCCGAAGTTTCAAAAGGTATTTCCCTTACACTTTCCTCACTAGCGACACTTTAAATTACGTAGGCCTACCGCCCCCAAACATTACTTTAACTATGCCAACATGAGTGATAGTGAGCGTGAAGATGTGTATATGATATGCGCGTGCTTAGAGTATGTTTTCAGGCCTTTAGAAGGGTGTACACAGACCGGTTCAACTGCGATCCGCTGCAAGTCGTAACCACGATCGCCTCATTGTGCTTTACGGTGTTCAAGAACAATTTCATGCCTGAAGACACATTGGCCGTCATTCACAGAAACAATCCACTCAGTTATGGGTATAAGGCTATTTACTGGCTCATACACCTACAGCAACAGACCGCTGTACACATAAAACATGCCCGCAACACGGGGGAAGTCCCCATCAAGGTCAATGGTTGTGTTTTGTGGGTTGATGGTCTAAGTGAAGACCGTGTCACTGGTATATATATATATATATATTGTTATGTATGGGAATAATGTAATAAGGTTAATTAGTTACTAGTTATAAATTAACCCACAAACAAAACTGATCATGCAAACAGAATGAATTGTATGTGTAAATGAATGGTTCATGAAAACAAAGAATTAAAGAATTGTGTTCGTCAAAATGGTGAGGCATTGCTGTATAGTTTCGGGTATAAAAGAAGCAATTTGGAAATGCTTAAGTACATGAAATTTAAAACATATGCATGTTACATACTCATGTAATTTAGGAAAAAAGGACATGAATTCAATTGTCTATTTAAGTCTGAATAAGTTCGGATAAAATTACCATATAAAGGTTACCCAGAAACTAGTAAAAAACTAATGTAAAATTACATTAAAATAAAGAAATCCAATTGTGAGGAAACACGCGGGGTTCCGCGCTCACGAAGAAGATATTGTTATATATATAAATCAAATTGTATGAAGGCAGAGAACGAGAATGAAATTCATATCAAGTTACTCTTTATCTATTGCTGAATAACGTAGCATAAAATTATGTTAGTTAAAAGATGGGATTAATGTCTTCATTAAAAAATAAAAAACGAAGCATCAGGCGCCAAATGAAAGGAAAGGATAGAATCAGTGCTGCTCAGAACGTGAAACCATGAAGTCATAAAAGACTCCGTGTGAAAGTCGAAATAAAAGTCCCCAAATTAGTTCACCCTATGAGTATAGTAAACGGACTTCACGGTAAGTCACTCTTAAAGCGAATGTGCTGGCTAAAGAAATTGAAACGCGAAATAGTCTCCCCTTAAAAAATTTACGGAAGAAAACGGAGACATTCTGTATATTCGGTTTGTCGGAAAATGCTCGAAAATAGTGCGTCTTACATTCTCCGTTTAGAAATGGACAGAGTTCTGTGCATTCGGTAGAAATATAAAATACACAGGATTATAATGTACAAATTCTCAAGGGAATAATTACCACTGTCAAAAGAAAGTAGGTAAACAATGTAACTAAGGTATGCATTAAACATTATAATTGAAGTGGTCAAATAATCACATAGGATTCAATTAATTCGGATCAGCTGAAGATCAGGGCCCACATGTATTCTTGTTTTTTGCTTTACAGTACCAAATATAATAATAAATTAAATTGAATGCCCGGTTAGGTCAACTGTACGCCCTTGACGATTGGTTAGGTTAAGTCGTGATATTTTCGTTAGTTTTAACGAAGATATAATGTTATAATGTTTCAGACCAACAAAGACCCTAGGATCCACTCATGGCTGGTCTCCCTAACTGCATTCGTAATTGTGTATCGTGCATGTCCTCCGTGGTGGCGGAGGGGACCTACAATTTTATGTGGGTTTCGAACCACAAGAACATAAGAACATGAGAAATTTTTATAGTGGGCACACTAGGGGCCACTTCGGTCCATCGAGGTGGCTCCACTATGTAAAAACTGCCTGTACATTGGCAACAACCAATTTTTACAAAACTAAATAATTATCAATTTAAAACTAATTAATTATCAATTAAAAACTAAAGATAGAATCTCTCGATCCAGGGGATCAAGTCATAATAGACTACTATCCACAAATATGAGGCTAGGGGGGCCCTGATCTTCAGGTGATCCATTAATTCTATGAAATTGTATTATGTACCAAATTCGGTCAAAAGGCCGGGTAGAGAACCAACTGTTACTCTAAAGATAATTCAATCAAAATTGTAGTATGCAGGCTTTTATTCATTTTAATGATCTTGCGTATTACAATACGACTGTATTAAGTTAAATAACTACCATTGTAGATTAAACTTGTATAACAATCAAATTTAAATTGCTTGTGCATTTTTACTTAATTATTTTATTATCAAGTGTCATTCTTCAACAAATTTTTATTACTGTCCAAAATTTAATTTTTGTATTGTAATTGGTTTAAAAAGTCTATGATAAATATATTATTTTTGTAAAAGGGTTTTCAATTATTCCCCTACACAGATTGACAGAGAAATAATAATATATAACAAGTAATATATATAACCTTGGGTTAAATTTATATAATGTGATTTAATGGAAAGCAGGCTAAAATAAAGATATAAATCACACCTTAAATATAAAGTATAAAACCACGTCCTATAACAACATATATATATATATATATATATATATATATATATATATATATATATATATAGGTAATTATGTCGCAAATGACAGGGCCTGAAGTTGAAATAAAAAATACATTTTTCAAGTGTATTTTGGTGTGCGCTGTTCAAATATGACCGTCATTTCTTGTGCAAATGAACAGAAATACGTGTTGGGCCATGCAATGACAACTGTATTTTTGTTCATTTGCACAAGAAATGAAGGTCATATTCGAACAAAGCACACCAAAATACACTTGAAAAATGTATTTTTGACTACATTTTATACAATAAAGCATAACCTAACATATTCATGTTACGAGATTTCGTAAACGACGCATTACCTTAGGAAACGTGCAAAACACCCCAAAATTAACCAGAAAAGTTTGCTCTCGTCATTTTCGTTTAAACTAACGAAAATATCACGACTTAACCTAACCAATCATCAAGGGTGTACAGTTGACCTAACCCGGCATTCAATTAACCTAACCAGGCATTCAGTTGACCTAACCGAGCATTCAATTAACCTAACCGGGCATTCAATTAACCTAACAGGTTAATATTGGTTGTCACCTAAATATCTTCTGATCTTTTCGTATTATCATCTAGGGCACATGATAAATCAAGTTCTCAAAGTCGAAACCACACGAACGGCACGTCATAATTCTATCACAAACACCACCAAACTGAATCCAATTAGAAAAAAATAACCAGAACAGAAACCAACAAACTAATTAAGTCGCAGAGTAACATGACGTCATACCACGCCTGACTAAAAATACACTAAATATATATATATTTATATTATTATTATTATTATTATTATTTTCTACAATAGTTTGCACAAAAAATGAGTGACAAATTTGAATAAAGCGACTAAAACTACCTCATAAAAAGTTATTTTGATTTACAGGTCCAGCCCATGCCTTTTAAAACATATTAACCTCTCTCTCTCTCTCTCTCTCTCTCTCTCTCTATATATATATATATATATATATATATATAACGTAAAGAACGACGCTTGTATAGAAGAACATCCGCGCAAGATGAGGAGGGAGAACGAACAAATGAAAAAATGAGGTAACTACCCGGGAATCGAACCCGGGATCTTCCGATTCCGGGTTCGATTCCCGGGTGGTTACCTCATTTTTTCATTTGTTCGTTCTCCCTCCTCATCTTGCGCGGAATGTTCTTCTATACAAACGTCGTTCTTTACGTTAATTATACTGTGTGTTGTTTGCAGTTGAAATGTGTATATATATATATATATATGAAAATAATTTCACGAAAATAACACGTGAATAATATTTATGATAAAAATAACCACGAAGGAAAAAGGAAACACAGAATAGTGCTTAAGCACTTTCGTCTAATGACATCCTCAAGAGCACTAAAATAAATAACAAGTTCGAGACTATATATAGGTCACAAAAAATAAAAAAAATAAAATAAAAATTGTAGGAGGAGCATCAAAATTTATAAGAAAAAGCTACCAGAGTTTTAGCACTCTGCCCCTCTTCTCTAAATCCGTTCTGAACGAATTCAAAACAACAAGATCAAGTGAAAAAAGGCCCTGGCTAATGTTGAAATTATTTGTAAGTTGAATAATGGCAGACTCAAGAATATTTCTATTAACAATGTTGCTTGAGTGAAACAAAATTGAAGCATTATTCCGATCAATACAGTGAAATAACTCTGGCAAATGGACGAAAAGGGCACTGGACGATTGTCCTGTTCTGACGAAATATTGATGCTGCTTTACACGCGTTTGCAAATCCTTTCCCGTCTGTCCAATGTAAAAGGAATCACATTGTTTACAACCAATTTTAGAGATAATGCCTGAATTATTGGTAGGACTATTTTTTTCTATGATATTTTTCATAATATTGTCATATGAAAATACTTGCCTTGTTAAGACAAGATTCCAAAATAGCAAGTGGGTAACACAAATCACTTTCAATACTGTTGATTTTTTCTAATTCGGCATCCATGTACAGGGTGTACATAAAGTCAGGATCTATTTTTGTGAAGCACTTGGAAATTATATGGAATCCTATCCCCGTCGTCTATCAACATGATGGTGCTCCTTGTCACTATGGCAAAATTGTTCAGGATTATCTAAATGGACGTTTTCCAAATCGCTGGATCGGACGCGGAAGCAACAGACCTTGGCCAGCGAGATCACCAGATTTAACCCCTTTAGATTTCTTTGTATGGGGCTTTATCAAATCGCACGTCTATCAGACGAAGATTACGAGTCTTGAAAACTTACGTACACGTATACGAACTGCTGCAGATAACATAACCCCGCAAATGCTCCAGAATGTGTTTAGAAATGCTGCGGAACGATTTGAGCTGTGCAGGGATACTGATGGGCGTCACGTCGAATCCTACTCTTAATTATTTAATAAATGTTACCACTTTATCATTTTATGATTGAATTCCATATAATTTCCAAGTGCTTCACAAAAATAGATCCTGACTTTATGTACACCCTGTATTCCGGACTGGCAATCCTAAGAGCGCGGAGAAACACTGAAGAAAATATGGTTTTCTTGATGGGTTGTCATGTCCGAGGTAAAAGTGTACGTAGGACAAATTGTTTGTTTTTTCCGATAAATGCTAAACTTAAAACCTGGGGTTTCCCTATGTAAACGCACGTCCAAAAACTGGATTTAGTTGTTTTGTTCCACTTCTAAAGTAAACCTAATGGAGGGGACTTGATTATTTAACTGAAGGAGGAAGTCATCCAGTTTATGCTTCATGGGCCGGTAGGGCATATCAATCATACTCTGGGTTCAGGGTTCAAATTTTGGAAAAACAAAGTGGCTAATATGTATTCTTATGTAAAAATTAATTCTAAGATGGGTTTATTATTTGCAACGTTTCTGAAAAATCTCATTTTCATGGTCAAAATCGCGATTTTCTGATTTGAAGGCTGCCTAACGCAGCCTCAGGGCACCCAAACCAAAGCGCGCAGCTGTTCTGCGTATAATTTAGTCTAAAAGCTGCTTTTCTGATTTCATCCTTGCTTTCTTGCGTGTTTCAACACCTCTGGGTGCTGAAAAAATGTTTAGATTTCATGTAAAACTTAAGAATTTTAAGTTTTTCTTCAAAGAATAGGCGCGGCTCACCAGCTCTACTCTGATCGAGTAGCGGGAGACTTGCCACCTCCACGTGTAAGTTTACACGCCTGTTCTTCCTGGATCCATGAAAAGTGTGGCCTCATAAGATCTTATATTATGATCTTATGAGGACTTTCAGCTCTTATGAGCATTAACGATGGCTTCAGCCTCTTCATCAGCCACTCGAACCTGAAAAGCTCTTAAGTATGTCCTGCTTCGATCTGAACACTGGGAGCATTTCTCGATGGTCTATCCTGGCTCTCACCCACCCATCTCTCCTCTCGTGACCGTACACAGCTTGGGAAGCAGTTGAGACTTCCTTTACAGCTCTCTCGCAGGACTGAGTATGAACAGAGAAAGCGTCCACTTTGAGTGGAGTTTTCCTGAGATCCTCGAGCTCACTGAAGGTCATCTTGCAGGTGAAAATAGGCTCGTAAATATTCTCTGATTCCCAGTTGATGAGATTCTCAGGTGAAGTGGCTTGCAGATTGACTTTGGGATTTTTATGGGGTCTCACTGTCGTATCACCAACGTCTCTTCCTTCTCTGATCTTCTCTATCTGGCTCATAGCAAAAGCTCTCTGATGCTCATCCTCACTGCACAGGAATGAAGCCAGGATGTTCTCAGGATGTGCGTGGTAAGCTTCTTTTATCACTGCAGCAGAGATGATGTTCCTGACCTCGGTAGTCTGGCTCCTCAGCAGCCTCAGGCTTGAAAAAACGTGTGCAGGACCAAATTTGAGGTGGTGCTTCACTTTGATGTCGTAGTACATTTTGAAGTAGAAGTTAAGGCAGAACTTCACGAGGACCTCGAGCCTCCTCAACACCTCCCCCTTCAGTCCGTGCTCCCTCATCCACAACAGCAAGATGGCCTGTGCAGTAGTGAGCCACCTGGATTGGTTCAGAGGTCCGCACTTGAGACCAGCCAACTGTGGACTGAGACTTCCAGACTTGATGGCTTTGATCAGAAGATAGCAGTTGTGCTGGTCTGTGGAGAGAGATTTGACTATCTCTACTGGCAGCTCTATGATATCTTCAGTTACTTCCACTGGTTTGAAGTTGAAGTTGACCTCAAGTTCATTCACTTTCTCAAGAAGTTTTCCAATAGGCCCACTGAAGCCTGACCGGGGAGTTACAGGGTCGTCCAGCTTGATGATTAAGTGCCTCAGGGGAAGCTCGTTCACATGGAGCTGACAGATCATCCAGTGGCACTTGCGACCCAGCATCTTCTCCAATAGGGCTATGGCGCCTCCAGACCACCCCGTGTTGGTGTTGGTAGAGTCTCCTCCAATCATTACAAGGCTTTCGTCAGCTCCGTGATCCAGAAGCCACTCATGCAGGCCCTGAGCGATCTTATGAGCAGGCTTTTCTCCTTCCCCAGGTTCCTCGGGAGTGAAATGGAAGAGGTACTTTCCTTGAGGCTCCCACGTGATAGTGAAATGCTCCTCGATCACTTTGCCAGGATGAAATCTCCCCGTCACTTCGTCATATTTCAACACCTTTGTGTTCCTATCCTGCTTGCCATCAAAGAATATCCCAGAGATCTTCTCCTCCTCTGACCTCTGCGTGAGAGCTTTAACTGATAAGGCCATTACTTCCTCCTTGGCCCTCCAGACTTTCATGCCATCTATGGCCAAGTAAGCCTTGTCTTTGGAAAGGAAAGATGACCGGCCTTGATGAAGTCGTTCAGGAAGCCAGTGGCAACTGCAGCTGCCGGAACATTTGCCACCCTGTCCCTCAAAGCTGCTGAAGCTGTCCCTTGGATCTTCATGTAGTTTCGTGAAGCAGAAGTTGGAGTTTCGGCAGGTACTTCAGCGGGAACGTCCATAGGAGCTTCAGTAGCCGAAGCTCCTCATTAGTAGCCTCCTCTTTCTTCTTCCTCTTTACAGCAGAAGCTTCTTCAGCCTCCTTCCTCTTCGCTGCTTTGATCTGTCTCCTGCTGTCTTCGAAGTCTACAGAAGACATCTGGATTCCTGAAGCTTCAGAAGTCTTCACTCTCTGGTAATACAGCCACTGAAGGTCCAGTTTAGGAATCTTCACTTCCAAAGGACAGTTACAGTTCACATGGGCCTTGAGGGAGCATCCTGAGCATCCACTCCCCTCTGAGCCGCACAAGAAGATCTGATGCTTGCAAACGCAGACATCACAGAGTTTATCCAGATCAGCCATCCTCTTCTCCTGGGTAGCAGACTTAACTCTCCCGTTCACAACGTCTGTCATCTCCTTCCATTTCAACAAGATCTTATATGAGAGCGATTTTTCCGTGATTGTCACAGACAGGGAGAACTTTACATTCGACTTCCTCCACTGAGTCATCACGAGTGAAGCCAGCTCGTCAGTCATCTCTCGGATAGGGTATTTAAATCTTTTAATGTCATGAATGGGGAACTTTTCCTCCTGCAGACGAATCCCTCTCTGAAGAACGGCTCTCCAAGTCGGCACCCTGCTGGGAATGAACTCCTTCCCCGGGCCCACAACATCCAAGAGCTTTGAACCTGATATTTTCCTGGTTTTAGGGGCAGATTCGGCCATCACATCTAGTCGGTGCTTATTCTCGCTCTTGTCCAATCTGTAACAAATCATATCAGTATGTTTAGTGTTTGTTTGCCATAAATATAGACCAGGAATATAATTTTTGGTTATAATCAAGGTTGCCAACCGGCATTTTTAATTACCAAATTAACCTAAATTTGGTAATGAATATTTATTTTGGTAATAGAAAACTGAATTTGGCATTGCAAATTTAATTTAAAATTCGTAATAATGGTGTAACATAAGCTTAACCCTTTGTCATTCAGTACCATTTAATTTTAGCGTAGGTTAATTTTTTTACTTGAAATATGCATAGGAAGTATATATAAGCATTTTTAGCAATCTTTTTTTTGTAAGAACATTTCTAAATGAAATAATTTATGTGTCCATTGGACCATTAGTCAACAAAGGTCTAATAAGGTAATTAAATCTGGGATAAATAAATCCACTATAGTCCGAATAAGTAATGGTAAATGACAAATACCATAGTTTTTCTTTTTCATGATGCAAGCCTGACGTGGGCAACGGGTCTCTCGCAAAGAGGTCCCATAAATATAGCTTCCCTCACCAGCTATCTGCAAAGCAGACAGGATCCAGCTTTGGGACATGGATCTAGGGTTTAAAGCAGCCTAGCCTAGTTCCTTGTTCCATGCACGGTCTGTGTGTATCATAAAAAACTCAGGGAACCATTCTGAGTTCATTCCCATATATATATATATATATATATATATATATATATATATATATATATATATATATATTAGGGTGTCACTAGGTAATAGTGGGGAAAATTAAACGATGGATATTTTCCTATGACACCCCCTAAAATTGTTCCATTTGGTGTAAAACATACGGAAGAGAAATTTGGTCCTGATTGGTCATCATTTAAAGGTCGCCCTCGTCACTGAAACAAGACCCATTTGTTGACGTCAACAAGCTGTTCAGTGTTCACAGCTTGGGCCGAACCAGATAATAAAAAACAAGGCAATTTGGTGAAATAACGAAAGTAAGACACTTAAAAACGCAAAGAATACAAACAGTTTATTATATAATCAAAATAGAAGACATAATTTGGCGAATAATGGTACAAAATGGAGAAGCAACAAAAGCAAAACTTTGAGAAATAAAATACATATACAGTAGCAGAATAATTGGTGCTCATACGCTGATCAGTGATTAGTTCTTTCGCGTCCTCACTAATGCTGATTTGTTCGGAGCTGGGTTGTTGCTTTCTGTGGTCAGTGACAACTTGAACGAGGAACTGGAGCTGTTTCTTCTTTCACTGTCAACTTTCCGTTCAGCTCCTTCACCAGAGCCACGGCCCGTTCTGCTCTGTCGTTCACCACTGCAAGTTTGGAGACCACATCCCGAGCTTGCACGTATTCAGAGTTTGACGTCCATGAACTGGGATGGTGGAGCAGAAAGCAATCTGGCAACTGAAGTTTTGAGAAGAATCCTCGGGTGTTCTTTGTGATCAGTTGCTCCAGTCCTTTGCTGTCACTGAGGAACATAGTATCAAGAACTAAAGGTCGTTTTGGCGGCATGTGAGGGGCTTCTTGATCTAACGCTGCAACCATGCTGCACTTCACTTCCATCGATATCCTCTCATCAAAGAACGCCAGACCCACTGCCTCCTCCGAATGGTACCACAGGTGCGCAGACAGCTTCTTGGTGGTACCATCAGAGATCTTCTTGTGCGGGTATCGAAGGAGCGTCCTCATCAATTCCCAATCATTCAGCGGAGCTTCGATGGACAGATGAGCTGTTGCCCACGCTTTCATGTAAACTAGAACAGAAAAGAGGCAGATATCTCGAATTCCGTGTTCCTCAGTGTTCGTCAGTTTAAACTGTCTTCGGAAGAGCCAGATCTTGATGGCATAGAGCCCCTTAGCCATCCATCTCGCCCGGTGCATAGCACCAGGGGCGCGGAAGTTTAGTCCCTTGTATGGAACTCCTCCAAGAAAGATGACGGAAAGAGCGAGGAATTCCTGATAGTCATCACGAACTTGAAGTGCTTGTGATTTTGCAAACTCAATGAGCTCCGTTCTATGCTTAAAAATAGCTGCTTTGGTGAACGCATCTGTGTCCGCAGTTTGGAACTGTTGCTGGTCAATGCGGGTCCAATAATCATGGAAGCGCTTGAAAAGCAGAATTTCTGGACCGGTAGATACTGAATCTAGCGATGCTGCGAATGCCGCCTGTAGCACCAACTCCAGTACATGGTGTCTGCACGCGCAGTGTAACAGGTCACGTCCAACTTTTTCTTCCAGAAGACACAAGTTCCTCCACGGTGGCCTGTGTTTGTCTTGGTTGTGTCGAAACACATAGATTTGACATGATCGGTCACTCCCCATTCATTCAGGCAATCTATGATGGCATTTGTTTGTGCCAGCGCGGTTCCTGACAGAGGTTTTGGCACCCCGAGGAGCTGCTCTGTTCCGGAGCCAGATACAAGAATAGGTAAGCGGTCAACATATTCTCGTGACGTCAGATCTTGCATGAGTTTTCCGTCCCAGTGAACAGTCAACGGACTATTGCCTTGGAACTCGCTCTTCAGTTGCCGAGCCTTAAGGGTACGGAATTTTTCACGCTGACGATGAATGGATCCACGATTGATGTTGTAGTCGCTAGCATCATGCCCTAAGCTGGAAGCTGCCTCAAACAGCAGATATGTGGCCTTTCTTGACGAGAGTTGCGTGCGATCAAGCGCTGCCGCCAATTCCGATGTCATGATGTTCTTCGTTGCTCTTTGTTTAGACGCTAACGAACCACCACATGCTCCTTTTTCTTTGCTATCATCTGAGCTGGAGGATGAGGACTCCAAAACCGCTTCGTTGGATACTGCCTCCATTTCAGCTGCTGATCGCTTTCTTCGTTTCTCCTCTTCCTCCCGACGTCGAGTACAATCTTTGACTTGGCGCTGATGGGTCATGTCCAAACCTGCCATTGAACCTGGACGTCCTTTCTGGCGCTGCTGCTGAAGGAACTCCCAATCCTCTGGGTACTTGACCAATTTCTCACAATCAGCGTGGGCGATGTCAAAGAGACGATCGAGGCGTTCAATGAATTCTTTTTCTTTCGTCTTGTGTGAATCGCTCGTCCTTGAGGCGTGTTTTTTGAGTCCTTTCCACTCCTCGAAGACTTTATCCAGTTTGCTGACGCAGTGTGTATCGAGTCTGGTTGGAATGTGAGCTTTCTCCCAGAAGGACATCACTGCTCGAAGTGACTTCCTCAACGCGTCACGTATTGTCATTTTCTTTTCATGGTGAAGGTAAAGAAGGTAACCGAATGCTTGCCTGTAGGAAGGAAGCTTGCATCCTTTCACCTCATCAACCGCTGCCCCTAATAGGTATATACACTTCCGGGTTTCCATCACCAGAAATCACGTAGCTGAAATGAGAAACGGTGAATCGTTAAGTATTGTTCACTTTATTTCTCAGATATTCAGACACACACAGATACACACACACACATATATAGAGATATATAGATATCTAATGAACGATTATGGAGACGCCGCGCAAGCATTAAACTTTGGAAGGCGGGGGCGACCTTTTATAGTTATTCAAATAAAACGATTTTTCAGTCACCATGTTTTTTTTACCAATGGAATAGATTCGCGGGGTGTCAGCATGAAAATTTCAAACTTTGCATTTAAGTGACACCCTAATATATATATATATATATATATATAGGGTCTGTCAAAAAAACTAAGCAAAATTCAAACCTTTATTAAAACAAAACCATTTATCTAATTAAGTTGAATTTTGTACACAATAAAGTATAGGTAATCACCTATTATCCTTTAAATTTTTATGACGATATCTTCTGAATTGTTAATTTTATTAATAATGAACTAAAAAGTGAGATTCTCCTACTTAACATGAAAAATTTTTTTTTTACGATATACTGTAGATAATTTTTAGTTTAATAAAATTAAAAGAACTGTTCAATATGATTCCCTTGCATTTCTATCACTTTTTTTAATCTTGTTCGGAATTCGTCTATTGCTCGATTTATTTGCTCTTGGGGGAGCTCTGCCCATTTTGCGATAATCAACTCACGCAAATGATTGACATCCCTTATTCTGTTCCTATACACTCTCTCTGCCAAGTTTTCCCATATTCCGTTAGGTGGTCAATTATTCGGTTCCAGAAATTCAGGCACATTCTTTTCCAAATATTCGATGGTTGTTTTGGCAGTATGTGATGTTGCACCATCTTGTTGAAAAATAAAGTAACCTTGACTAGCCAAGCAGGGTATTTGAATAATATTGAGCATTAATTTTCACTCCTGGCTCAATAAAAAATATTGAAGTTTTTCCCAACTTGGACACTCCAACAGAAACCATGACGCTAGAAGAAAAGTGACTCCTTGTTGCGTAGTCTTTCATCTTGGATTTCATTTTTCTTCGCAACATCAGAATAAACCCCGTCATTCTGTAAGTTTCTTGGTGGCTCTACCGTAAAACGTTTTTCATCCGTAAAAAATGTCTTGGAAAGTTAATCTTCAGTTATTATACGTAAAATACGTTTGGATTTCTCAACTCTTTTCTGACAGTTTACTTCTGACAATCTTTGTCCATGCACTCTTTTAAATGGTTTAAATTGCAGATCAGATTTAATAATCCTTCTTACACTTGATTCTGATATTTCTAGTTCTTTTGATATTTGAGCAGGTGTCATGTGGCTACCAGATCGATCCTCTTGACTAAGGATACGTTTCTCCACTTTCTGAATATTTTCATCTACTCTAACTGATTTTGGTCGCCCACTACCAACCTTCCTTTCAATGCTTCCTGTTTCATCGATAGTTCTCAATAAGTAATCTAAACCTGATCTAGTCCATCCTTTATAATCGAATTCAGAAAGTAATTTCCTTGCACTATAACCTTTTTCAACTCTATAATGCTTTATAATTATTTTATCTTCATGTGAGAATGGCATATTTAGAGGTATTCACGAAAAATTTTAAATCTAAACAAATTCTGAAAAAGAGAAAAAAGAAGATATTACATAATGAGAAAAACTGAAATTTTCGCAATCTGTAGAAATAACCGCATAACTCCTAAAATATTTGAAATAAAGTTATAAAATTATCACAGATTACACTAGGTAACAAAGATTTTGTTACAGAAGACCAAATAGGCGCTGCTAGCTAATTTCGGTATGCTGATTTCAAATCTATAATTAGATTTTTTCTATCACGTCTAGATTTTGTGTAAAATGCAAATCACTTTTAGTAAAATTTTCTACCACGTCCAGATTTTGGTTTTAATCGGCTTAATGCCAGTAATATGAAACTTGCTTTTCAAGGTTAAAGCAATTTTTTTTGCCAACTATATACAAATTCGAACAATTTTGATAAATAAAATTTATCCCGAGTTGGCAACACTGAGTCAAGAGCATAGTAACGGGCAACGGCCCAACGGTCAGTCGCTACGTGACAGTCAAGCAGAACGGTTGTTGAAGCTCTCTGCTGATGAGCAAGTGACAGGTTGTGGTGACTTGTGTGTTTTTATAGCATTGTTTTGTACTACGGTGTGTATTTCTTTTTATTTTGCACATCGTAATAATTACTTTCTACGTTTTTTCATATATTGTATGGTAATTCAAAATGGCATCAAATAGACGTGCTTGTGTAAATCACCCAGACAACTTCTGCTTTGTCTGTGGACAATATACACCTAAGCCACAACGTAGAAACATAACAACAAAGATTAAACTTGCCTACAAGTGTTATTTTGACTGTAAGTTAGGAGACCAACAGAGGGACTGGGCACCACATATTTGCTGTGCACAGTGCAATGCAATGTTAATAGCTTGGATGAATGGTAAAAGAAAAGCTATGCCGTTCTCAGTCCCCATGGTTTGGCGTGAGCCGAAAAATCACTTCAATGATTGTTATTTTTGTTTGACAAAGATTGCTGGTTTCACAAAGAAAAACAAATCAAAGATCACGTACCCAAACTGCGAATCAGCAATGAAACCAGTACCACATGATGAAACAAATCCACCACCAGTTCCACCAGCAACGATAACAGACAGCAGTTCATCTGAAGATTCTGCTAGTGATATAGAAACAGGGAAAGATGGCATATATGTTCCAGATGCAAATATTTCCCCACATTTGTTAAGTCAAGCGGAGTTAAATGACTTAGTGCGCGATTTGGAATTACCAAAAGAAAAGGCAGAGTTGCTTGGTTCAAGACTTCAAGAATTTAATCTTCTCCAACCAAACACCAAAGTTTCCCATTTCCGCCATCGCCATTTGCAGTTTTCATCATTTTACTTACAGGAAGAAAACGTTTGTTTCTGCCACGATATCAGTGGTCTGATGCAAGGGATTGGCTGTCGCTATGATCCAAAAGAATGGAGACTGTTCATTGACTCTAGTAAAGCTAGCCTTAAAGCTGTATTACTGCACAACGGCAATGAAAAACCTTCAATACCTGTAGCACATGCCACTGGCCTTAATGAGACTTATGAATCGATGAAACTGCTGCTAAGACTCATCAAATATAAGGACCACACATGGAATATTTGTGGCGACCTTAAAGTTGTATCATTACTTCTTGGGTTACAGTTGGGCTACACAAAGCATATGTGCTTTTTTGTCTATGGAACAGCAGAGATGACAAGAACCACTACAAAAAAATGATTGGCCATCTAGAACTGAACATGTTGTTGGTAAATACAATGTGAAACACCCAGCACTTATTGACCCTCAGAAAGTACATCTTCCACCACTTCACATTAAACTTGGCCTTATGAAAAATTTCGTGAAGGGTATGGATCATCAAGGTAGTGGTTTCCAATATTTAAAGGATAAATTCAAAGGAATATTGACAGATGCTAAGCTAGAAGCTGGAGTTTTCACTGGACCACAGATCCGCAGTGTCATCCACGACTCATCGTTTCCATCTAACCTAAATGAGAATGAACTAGGAGCATGGACATCTTTCGTTGAAGTTGTCAAAAATTTTCTTGGAAACCACAAAGCTGAAAACCACCGTAAACTCGTAGAAAACATGCTTAAATCTTATGAAATAATGGGATGCAGAATGTCTTTGAAAATTCATTTTTTACATTCTCATCTTGACTTCTTCCCGGCCAACCTTGGGGCTGTAAGTGACGAGCATGGTGAGCGCTTCCACCAACAGATCTCAGTTATGGAAAACAGATACCAAGGTAATTTCAACCCAAATATGATGGGAGATTATTGTTGGTTCCTGCAGAAGGAGAGCTCGTCATCCTACAAGCGACAAAGGAAGAGGACACACCAAAGTTTCACTTAAGAACAGGAATTTGCCTTTCAGTAGTAACAACAAAATACTAACGCGCTTTGGGTGGATGGTTGGGCGCAGGGGTGGTAACTCCGCCAGCGGAATTCCGCTGTCTGTCTTAAGCCAGAATAAAGGAGGAAAGACATCCCTGTTCACTAATTATTTAAGTATGCTTAACATAAAACGTGGCACGGAAAAGTAGCTTAGACGGCTTTCGTAATAGAAGCGGGTGAGAAAAAAATGAAAAATAGGGGTTTTCGGTTACACAAAATCTGGACGTGATAGAGAAATTTTGATATCAGATCTGAAATCAGCATCACCGCTTTAGTAGGAATCAGTAGTTCACGTGTCTGTAACAAAAAAAAAGTTGAAATTTGTTGCCTAGTGTTATTTATGAGCCTTTTATTTATTTAGTGTAAAAAAATATTTGAAATCTCTATCAAATTGTGCATTTTATAGAGATTTCAAATTGGCTTAGTTTTTTTTTGACAGACCCTGTATAAATAATTATTATATATATATTAATATATATATATATTATATATATATATATATTTAAAACAGTACATAAAAACAATCGTAATGAAAAATTCATTTCATGTATCCAATTGGATACACGTGTTATCATAGACAGAAATTCCCTATGAAAACTTTGTGTCCATTTCGAAACGAACTTTAAATAAAGTCTCTTCTTCACAGTTATTAAAAATATTACTTAAACAAAGTAAACAGGGAGCTTCCTTAATACTTCTAGAATGAAATTATAGTCAAAACAAATATAATAATGGTGATTAAACTGCGTAATTGCTCAGAGCCATCTATTGAGAGAATGTTGAACTTCGCCTTCTGCGTCCAAATGGTTACAAAGATTCAAATGGAGTAGATTTTTTTTCTTATGTCTGTATGTATTAAACCTGCGTAAGAGTTAAGCAAAGTTAATGTGTCTAAATGGCAACAAATTACGACAAAGGGTTAAAAATATGAAGTTGTGTTCAATTGAATATTCGATATTTCATCATAGAACAGAAAACCGTAATTTTGAACATGATAACGCGATTTTTGGGAAAAGGTGCAGAAAAGAAACCCCTCTTAGAATTAAATTTTACATAAAAATACATATTAGCCAGAGTGAAATTCGGACTCGGAAAAGTATGATATGCCCTAATGGGCCAGATACACAAAATATCGTCTACGTACCGCAACCATGGGATGCCAACCCCCAGGATTCTCGGAATGTAAATGATTTCGAAAAAATCCATATAAATATTGGAAAGGAGGGGCGACAAGGGATTACCCATGGTCATCCCAAAAACCTGTTGATAATATTCGCTGTTGAAAGTGAATTTACAGTCTTTGATGCAAAGTTTAATGAGTTCCAAAACGATGTGTGGAGGTAGTGGCAGGTCATACTTATGTAATTCTCAGGAGAGAAAGTCAAGCATATCATCTATCGGGGGTTTCAGTGCGTATATTATTCAGTTTTTCAGTAAGGTCCGTGGAATTTTTTACATGTGAATCAGAGATAGTTCCGAGAATGGGAGACAAGACTTTGACAAGCCATTTGGAGAGTTTATAGGTAATAGAACCTACAGAGCTAATAATAGGGTGCATAGGGTTGCCAGGTTTGTGGGTATTAATAAGACCGTAAAGGTAGGGAAGAGAAGGTGAAGTGGACGTGAAAAGCGGAATTAAGTCCTTATGATTTTTGAGAATGCGTTTCAAGCCACTATTGAATGATTTGATGACGTCACCCTGCGGGTTGTTCCTAAGCTTTCTGTATGTGGCGGGGTCCTGGAGAAGCTTTCATCTTTCTAATGTATTCCACTTTGTCTATAATAACTATGGTGTTAGCCTTGTCTGCTTTAGTAGTATGGAGTTCACCATCTTTTTTTAATTGTAAGAAGCTATTGCGAAAACGTTTAAGAAAGTTTTCTTTGTAAGTGCTCTTCGCAGCACTATAGACAAGGCCTTTAACTATGTTAACCAAAGACTGAGGAAGATTACACTGTTTTTCAAAACAAGCAAGACTATAACAAATTTGTAAAGCAGAAGGTTTTTTAATAATAAAAAAGGACATACCAAATCCAAGGGCGTTTTTTACATTATCGCTGATGTTTTTCGAATAAAGGTTCAAAACACATTTTGAGCTTGCTTTTTTACTCCACTGACTGTTTCGAATGAGACTTTTAATTTTGCGATCCAAAATGTTACGAAGTGAAGAAATTTTCCTACGCATCTCGTTGTAAATTTCATCAAACAAAGGTTGGATCCACGGTTGGGGGATGACGGTCACAAAATTACGTTTGGCAATGCGTAAATTTTTGAAGGCGGACCACTCATTTTGTCTGTTGACTTCAATATGTTTCTTTGCCAAACGTAATGTTTACAGATGATACAAAAGTAGTTGCCCCAGCTACAAATTTAGAAAATTCTTATAAACTAGAAAAAACTTGATTTTTTAGTTGCTTGGACTAGTAAATGGCAGATAAAATTCAACGTTTAAAAATACAAAGTCATCCATTTTGGTGGAAATAATGGAAACTTTAGTTATGAGATGCAGGGAAACTGGTTAGATGATGTTAGACAGGAAAAAGGTCTTGGCTTTATGGCTAGTACTGATCTAAAATTTTCTAAGCAGTGCTTAGAGGTAGAAATAAGGCAAATAAAATGCTAGGTATTATTAAGAGGAATGTTAGTTGTAAGAGTAAGGAAGTCTTCTGTAAATTATATAATTCTTATGTTAGGCCGTGCTTAGAATACTACCGTACACATTGTATTATAGCAATTATATTAAATTTGCAGTATATCATCTAGTTTGTCCTAACATCTTTGAGAAGAAGGTGGATCTGTTTAAGCTAACCTGAAACAGCTGTGAATTTGTCACCTTGCAGTTAACTGAGGAATGAGTTTGAAATGTGTGTGAGTTTGTGTTAGAAAATTATAGCCACTCTATTGTTTTGTACTAGTCATAATTGACGTATTATACTATTTATAATAAAATACCTCTCTGATCTTCCCCTTCAATAGAACCAGTTAAATTTATTGGAATTCGGTTTCTAACTAGTTTCTGCCTCCACAAAAAATAACCTATTTTGGATTATTCCCTCTGTTTTTTGATGTAATAGATGGTCTTGACCCGCTGTTATTTCCTTATAAAAAGAGGTCGGCCTATATGAAACATGTGGAAAAGCCCCTAATTATGATCTATTATTACAGCCTTTTACCACCAAAAAATACCAAACAATTCTTTAATAATAATATTTTTCAGGCACTACCAGAAATTAATAAGGCTATATTGTTCCAAGCATGCAATGCTTGAACCTTCTACACTCATTTTCAGGACCCGCATATTATAATAAAAGATTAATGCTCATGCATTTTGTCTTTAATTCCTATGTTTCACTATATACTTGTTACTAAAAGGTCATTAAAATACCATTCAGGACTATCAGTTTTAAAATAAATACATGTGCTTAATGTGGTAGCTAGCTAGAAAGTAACTAATTCTCTTTCTGCTTGATAGATCATGCCATTAGGCATCAGTAGAAAAATGTGTTGGTTTATATACTTTGGTAAATATTTTAATGTACCTGTATTTCAGATACAGTAAAAGTTCCATTATACTCAGGTAAGGGAAAACTCTGGCTACGAAGTGTCCTACCCTCCCCCCCCACCGCCTCATAAAAATATTTGTTCAAGTGATATGAAAAATATACTCAAATTTTTTCAATTTAACTAATTTTGATGCTGTCATTCTTATTAGGGTGCATATGAAAAACAGATTTATCTTATGATGAATTGTAGGCCAGTGTTGCAGAAATGGATGAATACAATTCATCACATTATATAGCTCCACTTATAAAGCTGGCTAGGCCTACCCCATAATGACTATAGCAAAGAGGTTAAGTTAGTTTACGCCTCCCCTTTAAAACATACCTGAATACTTTCTTATTAAGCCAATTTAACTCTTAGACACATTTTTATATAATATATATATATACAGGGTGTTCAAAAAGTTGTACTACAGTTGGAAAATTTATTTATTATACATATTAATTATAAATTAGTTATTAGCTATAAATTAGTTAGTATTAATTATAAATTTTCCAAGTGTAGTACGACTTTTTGAACACCCTGTATAATAGCTAGCGATAAAATTTTGTAACTTATGTAAATATGAGTTGAAGCTTGAGTAATGCATACTATCTCACTAAATGTCTTACTTCTTTATACAGATGCAATCTAAATAGGCTACTGAAATAAGAATATTGGTAGGCCTAACCATTGTTAGCAATATGAAAATGTAAAGTCATCATTATAGGAAGTCCTAAAAGCATTCATTTTCTAGTTTGAGAATAATAGTATTTACCAAATTTTGCTTGCTGCGTTAAACTTGCCTTAGTTATTTCATTTAGGATGATAGGAGTTTTAAAATTCAATTTATAGTAACAGTAGGCCTAAATAAGTATAACAGGTAGCCTATGGAGAATAAAATTAACTTATAGTTACTCTAATAGAAATTTTTTTCATAAATATAAAAAATTATCACAGGTTATGCCCCAATTTTATTTTTCTGCATGCTCCACTTATTCATTTTTATTGCTACCTCACTTTGTAGCATGTCATATGTCCGAGATAAGTATGGTTTAGTTATCATTTTCTTATACCCATCCTTTTAACCCTTTATTACTCATGTGGAAAGATATAACACTGTTTCTTAAATTGCATCTGGTCATATTTACTCCACGCAGCTTATGAGCTTGTGATTGAAAATTTGTAAGAATTTATTATTATAAAATGTAGCTCATGACTTGGATAACCCTCATAAAGTATTTATTTATTGCTATGAAATTATATATTTCTGTAATGAAATTGCTCTACACTACTGTACAATCAGTGTACATGGCAGTAATTACAGCACTTAGCTTTTTACTACTAGCAAAGTACCATTTTGTTTTAGTATGAGATAATTGATAAGTATAGGGTGTTTGTGTAACAGTACTTAAAAATGTGTTCAATTAGATTATGAATAGGCAATTATTAATGTTAGATGCTAATTAGATGAGCTTGTTTATAGTAGCTACTTGTCATTAATTTAAAACATTCATTAATCAGTTTGATACTGTTTCCATGTGTGCAACCAGGATGCTGACATACAGCTGGAGAGATGAGAAATTAATGTAAATATAGGGGCATGCACACCTATCATTAAAATGTATTAAACTAGAAGCTAACAGAGTCATTGAAGTTGGTGTCACTCCGGACTTTTATTGGGTCATAAAAGCCAAAGTTAACCACAGAACTTTTACATATAGTCTATGTAGAGATGTAGTTGGACTACATGGATGGGAATTAACCTTAGAAGACCAGTGTAGGCCTACACACATAGTGACTAGTGTTGGGTTTATGAAACCCCATAATTACATTCATAGGTTGACTCAAATGATTTTTCATAGTTTTAGTAAGCTAGTAAAAATTTAACCATTAAATTTATAATTGGGACTCATGTGGGGAGATGGTGAAGGAGTTACCAGATAAAATTAATGTAAAATCTTCAGTGATTAGGGAGAATTCATTATCTAATAGGCTCGTAATCAATATCCTTTTCAAAATTCGTAAAAATTCATGAGATTATAAATAATGAAACCAAACAAAGTCCTGAACGAAGAACCCGATTCTATCTAAAAGAATTCCTACAATTTTTACTTTGGACTAAGCACCTTCCTGTTGCAGATGTTGTGACCTTATGACATTTTATAGCAAAATGATTAGTTTGCCTCAGTAAATGAGTTGAAAGGTAATTCTATAAAGAAGTCACACAGTATGAAGAGAAAGCTGTGGAAAGTGCTCAATACAGAAGTTTATCACTGTGCAGGAGGCAATGGACAACTGAGTAAAGCCTCTTAAAAAACAATATTATTAGCTATTTTCTGAGAATTGAAACCTGGAGATGGTAATTATTCTTTTCTCGAAAAAATTCTGCTGAATAATTAAAAATAAGTGGTGGAAGGACTTAAAAATTTTGAAAAGGTCTGGTCTTTTTTATTTACGGTGTGGCTATTTAGCCATTACTGGTCAAATTGTTTTCCAGGCTCAGTTGACCTAACGTGGCATTTAGTTGACCTAACCTGGCATTCAATTAACCTAACCGGGCATTCAGGTATTACGGCACTTCAAAAACTAAAATAAATTGTTAACAAATTTAAAATTAAGAAATTTTATTTATTACTTTATTATTAACGTAAATGTAGATGAAGATTATAGCAAATTTTTAAAAACAATACAAAGTTTACAAAAACAGTCTATATGTGCACAGGACTGCTGGCTAAATAGCCTGGGAGACTATTTAGCCAGTGCCGGCCAAATAGCCTGGAAAGCTATCTGACCAGTAATGGCTAAATAGCCACAGCGTTTTATTAATACTAATATAGTTCAACTACCTTAAATTTTTACCTAAAATTAGATATCACAGTTTAATTACCAGTGATAAAAATAGTGAAAATACTAACTAAAAAATTAAAGAATTCTTTAGTTAATAAATAAAACACTTTCAACCTTCCTTTATTTTGAGAAATAGGCCTTATAAGACTTTTAACAAGTCTTGACTTTGCCTTTTCATTTCACAATAAAATTAATAAAATATATAGAAGAAATAGAGCCTGAATTCTAAGTGTACCACAGACTTATGAAAAAACCTGATATAGAAAAGTAAGCAGTCTTTTTATAAACTTAAACTTTATAAAGTTATAAACTCAAACTTTCGCTTACAATTCAAGCATGGACGATTCCGGTGCTGTTCCTCCATCTCCTTCCCCCTCTGACTTTATTATGTCTGAGATTAGAATATCTTCTAAAGATGTTTTTTCTGTCCTATCTAGGCTCAACTCTAGGAAGGCGTACGATCCTGATGGTGTTCCTCCTGTTGTTCTTAAGAACTGTGCTTCTGTGCTGACACCCTGCCTAGGCAAACTCTTTCGCCTTTGTCTCTCATGTGGTACTTTTCCTGGTGCTACTATAGCGTGATTCCTACTGGTGACTTCGATACCAACGAAAATATCACGACTTAACCTAACCAATTATCAAGGGCGTCCAGTTGATCTATTATTAATTATAACATTGTTTCTGGAATAGTATTTACTAATAGATGAACTGTACGCCCTTGATAATTGGTTAGGTTAAGTCGTGACATTTTCGTTGGTATCGAAGTCACCGGTAGGAATCACGCTATAGTAGCACCCTTTTCCTTCCTGGTGGAAGTTCGCTTTCATTCAGCCTGCCCCAAAGATGAGTGACCGTCTCGGTGCAGACTGGAACATGGCTCGAAGATTCCAAGCTTCCTCTGAAGAAAGTGGCTCTGTTTTGTTATTGCTGGTGTATGAATACATCAGCATCGAGTTCTGTGAGCGCGAGCTTGGCATCAATCACGAAACGATCGTCGACTACAACAACTTCATGCGCGAAGTTTGTGCTGACTTGCTGTTGAAGTAGCCAGTCACTATCGGTGGGCCAGAGCACACTGTAGAAATCGACGAAACTGTAAACGTAATAAACTTGTACATAACTTTTTTCTTGTTTATTTCTCCAAGAAACGGGTTGCGGAAATGGAATCAGCGTAAAAATCTACGTCTATACCAAAAATATGAAAAAAAATCCAATGCCGGACCTAAAACCGAAAAGATCCGATTCTTAAACACCTTTCTTCTCACAATCTTCTTTCAGACCGTCAATATGGATTCTGCGAGGAACGCTCTACTGGCGATCTTCTTGCATATCTCTCTGGCTCTTGGTCATCCTCCTTTCGGGATTTCGGTGAAACTTTTGCTATTGCGCTAGATATATCAAAAGCTTTTGATAGAGTGTGGCACAAATCTTTAATTTCTAAACTGCCCTCCTTCAGTTTCCATCCTTCTACAGTATCTGTGCCTTCACCTCTAATTTCCTTTCTGGCCGATCTATAGCTGCAGTTGTAGATGGCCACTGTTCTTCTCCTAAAGCTATTAACAGTGGTGTTCCTCAGGGTTCTGTCTTGTCACCCACTCTTTTCCTTTTATTTATTAATCATCTTTTAATTCGCACTTCCTTTCTTATTCACTCCTATGCTGTTCCTCCGTCTGTGTACTTGTCACAATCTTCCACGCGACTATCCCATACCTTCAACAACACACAACTTAATCCTTCCTCTTCCCTTAACATTCTTGGCTTTTCCTTTTCTCGTGAGCTTTCCTGGAAAGATCACATATACTCTCTTTCTAAAACAGCTTCTAAGAGGTTAAGTGTGCTGTACCGCCTCCGCGGTTTCTTCACCCCCACTCAGTTGCTCTCTCTGTAGAAGGGTCTTGTTCGTCCCTGTATGGAGTATGCTTCTCATGTGTGTGATAGTTCAACCCACATAGCCGTACTTGACTGGGTGGAATCAAAGGCGTTTCGTCTCATCAATTCTCCGCCTCTTACTGATAATTGTCTTCAATCTCTCTCTCTTCGCCGCATTGTTTCCTCACTCTCTCTTTACTATCGCTATCATAACGGACATTGCTCTTCTGAACTCTCTAAATGCATGCCTAATCCTTTAAGGAGAGCACGCAGTACCAGATTTTCTACACTTTCTCATTCCTTTTCTGTCCAACTATCTAATGCAAAGGTTAATCGATAATTTCAGTCTTTCATCTACTCAACCGGTCAACTCTGGAACAATCTAACTCAATCCATCTTCCCTCCTGTATATGACCGCCCATCTTTCAAATGCAGAGTGTCTAGGCATCTCGAAAATCTCGGCCCTTGATTTTAGCTCTTAGCCCTTGGCCCCCCCCTTCCTGCATAAAAAAAATACATAGTGATTCAAAATGGTGTTCTCAGAAATAACTTGTAACATAAATGTTCTTGGGGAAGACCGTTTTGGCTCACCCTGTATATATAAACATGCCCTTCCTACCATGTCTGTAGTGTAAAATTGGTTTAAACCAGTTATCTATAGCTGAGGTTGTAGAAGGCCACTGTTCATCTCCGAAAACTATTAATAGTGGTATTCCTCAGGGCTCTGTCTTCTCACCCACTCTTTTCCTCTTATTTATCAATGATCTATTAAGTCATGCTTCCTGTCCTATCCACTTCTATGCTGATGATTCCACTCTTCATTTTTCTACTTGCTTCACAAAGTGTCCCTCTATGTTTCACGTGGGATGACTATGGTCCACCTGACCAATGATCTTCCTACTATCTCTGACTAGGGCAGAGAAAACCTTGTGGCTTTCAGTGCCCCAAAAAATACAGTTCCTTCATCTGTCTACCCATCTTCCACACAACTATCCTCTTACCTTCAACAATGCACAACTCAATCCTTCCTCTTCTCTTAACATTCTTGGCATTTACTTTTCTCACATATACTCTCTTTGTGAAACAGCTAAGAGATTAGGTATGCTGTACCAGCTCTACAGTTTCTTCAACCCCACTCAGTTGCTATCTCTGTATAAGGCCCTTGTACAGTACACTTCTCATGTGTGAGGGTGGCTCAACCCACACAGCTCTACTTGACTGGGTGGAATCAAAGGTTTTTCAGCTCATCAATTCCCTGCCTCTTACTGACTGTCTTCAATCCCTCTCTTTACTGCAATGTTGTCTCACTCTTTACTATCACTATTATAATGAGCACTGCACTTTTGAACTCTCTAATTAGCCGCATGCAGTACAGACTTTTGACATATTCCTTTTGTGCCCAACTCTCTAATGCAAGGGTTAATCAGTATTTTCAATCTTTCATCTACTCTACTGGCCAGCTCTGGAACAATCTTCCTCAAGCCATCTTTCCCCTGTCTATGACCTCCAGTCTTTCAAATGCAGAGTGTCTAGGCACCTCAAAACCTTCAACCTTGATTTTGGTCTTTCTTCCTGTATGGGAGTGGCATTTTTGCAGGCATTCGCCCTTGGCTCCTCCTTCCAGCATAAAAACTCCCTGGTAAATATGCTATAATTAATATTTTATAAAGAGACAGGGCCTACTAGTCCCTACCAGGCATAAACTGTGCTACCAGTCTGTAGCACAGTTTGATATTGATGGCCAGACAACTGATGAGGACACATACACTGAGGATGAATATGTCCCTAAGGACAACATGCCATCAACATCAAGGAAAAGAGAAGAATGCTAGATGCCAGCTTAAATCTGGATGAAGACAAGTTGCCTCACCAATACCGACACATCAGTGAAAGCCCTCGGAAAGTAAAAGAGACATTTTACAGAGTGGCTGACAAACTGATGTCCACATATCATTTATCAAATAATCAAGCTCAGCAGCTGTCATTGAGGTGGGCAACTACATGTTCGACACTTTGATACTGATGCCCACTACAGTGATCTAGACATAGCACCTACCCAATCAGGATGTACAATTCACCAAAACTAGCGAAATAGATGAATATATGAGTGATGCTAGATTGTTAGTCAAAGAGAAAGAATCCAGACTGTATGCAGAAGTGAGATATGCAAGGGATACATCAACATCTCTTCCCAGGTCATCAGATATCTTCAAGCTGAAGAAGGACCACAAAAATCAGCCAATAAAGTCCTATGCAGTTAACTTGAAAGTCTATCTGGTCAAGGTCACATCAAATATGACAATGACTGTGCATAATTTTGATAATGCTATAAATAGCTTGATGTCTTAATTATACATGTGGTGATTATAATCGTGTGTATATATATATATGTCGCAATTTGTGAACAGCTACATAATCTTCATTTATTGACATATAGTTGATATACAAAATGCATATACACTTTACTGCTACAAAAGTATTTGTACCAAGTAGTATTCTCTGTTATAAAATTAATCATTCATTAATGTATTTGTATCTTGTCTACCTAATATCACATGATATAACAAAAAAAAATTATGGATAATATACTGGCATATTGGAAATATTCACTAAACTTTCAGTTCATATGTACAGGGGGGTTAGTGACTGAAAAAACGAAAATTTATTTATGAATCTGCTTTTCATAAGTGATAGCAAATTCTAAGAAGCAGAAAACGTGAAAAATCTAAAAATATTTGTTTATGTGCTCTCCCTACTTATAATCATGTTTGTCTTAGTACAGTAACTTCGATATTGTTTCATTATGTTTGAGTCGTCACTCAAGGAGCTGGTGATAACCTGACCCAGATACTTAACTTCTTGTACCTGCTTTATTGGTTCGTCTCTCATTTTGAAATAATATTAGCTCTTTGGTTTGAGCACTTAGGATGGAATTACATAACCTTAGTTTTAGTAACATTAAAATTAATGACATGGTTCTGTGAATATAAGTCACAGATTTTATATGATCCAGACCTTTAACCAAAGGGCTTATTAACACCACATCATCGACACATACGAAGTTATTTATCCTCATGTCATCTATACAACATCCCATTTTGCCTTATTAAAAAAGTAATTAATCCGTCAATTTACACATTAAACAGCAAAGGAGAGAGCAAGGAGCGTAGTTTAACCCCGCATGAGGAACAAAAACATTCGGATATATATATATATTATATGAGTGTAAAGAGTATTAAGATATATTACTCAAGTTCAGTAGTATAGCCATGTTTGGGTAGAGGAAGTTGGGGTGTTCTGAAAACGCCCATGCAGGTGCCCCCTGAAGGCCTTCGCCTCCGTTATAAGGGCCCCCTTCCTTAAGTTCCTCACCTCATTTATGGGGTCTCACCATCCTTAATGAAGGGTACTTGCCCCTTGAGGACACCTTTCGGGGTCCCCTTCCTCCTTGAAAAAACAAAAAGATTCATCCTCGCCTTCCTTCATGAGACAAAAACAAACAAACAAACATTCGAGTACTTTTTGTCCGCCAGCGTTCCGTCGTGGGGCAGCGATAGTTTTAATTGCAGGGGGAGCAACATTCTCACACCAGACTGATTTTCTGTGTGTGTGTATATATATATATATATATATATATATATATATACAGAGGGTGATCAAATTAATTATTAGAGCCACTACATAAAAAATAGTTTTTCTTGTTTAAGTTTATTTCTAATGCTAATAATAGTAAAAATTTGGCTAATTTAAACACTTATTTTATTTCAGAATATATTTATCTACACTCTACAGTCATATTAAACACATTTAGTACTTAGTGGGTCCTCCTTTGGCCTTAATTAAGGCAGCAACCCGTCTAGGCATACTCTCTATACAGGCTTTGCGGCTGGCCTGTATCTCAGGATCACGGTTCCAAACAGCAATTATTCGTCCTATTAACTGTATTCGAGTTGTTATTTCCTCGCCTTTCAGTCTACGCTTTACTATTTCCCATAGGTTTTCGATAGGGTTCATATCCGGAGAATTTCCTGGCCAATCCACGAGAGGAATATTCTTTGCAGCCAGAAAACTTTTAACTGACTTTGCAGTGTGGCATGGGGCCGAATCTTGCATAAAATGGAATGGCTCACCATTTGGAAACCAGTCGGCGATCTGTGTAATAAGTCTTGTTTCCAAAACCTTTCGATATTGGTCCTGCCTCATAGTACCCTCAACAATGTAAATTCGTCCAGTACCTTTACCGCTTATCACTGCCCATATCATGACAGATGTTGGATGCTTAACCGTACTTACGACACAGTCTGGATGATATTCCTCACCAACACGTCGCCTAACGTACTGTGATTTATCAGACATGACTTGGAATGTGGATTCGTCACTGAAACACACCTGCAAATGAAAAGAGAAAGAAATGATTGCAACCAAAATGAAATGTGCCTTGTCATACAAATATCAAAATAATACATTTTACTCAAAATAAGCATACAAGATCACTAAAATATTGTGACTTACCGATTTCCAGTCATCTACAGTGAACTTTGAGTAGTATTTAGCCCACTTTAAGCGTTTTTTAATCATTGTTGGAGTCAATTTTGGCGTTTTCCTTGGCCGGCAACTACTCAGTCCAAATTCCCTGGCACGCCTTCTTAAGGTCATTGTCGAAATGTTGATGGTTTCTTTCTCCAGCTCCAATTTATGTTTGTTAGTAGTGCTTCTCCTATTATTTACTAGTTTCTTTTCAATGCATCTGTCGGCTCTATGTGTATTTATCCTTTTCCGACCACATTTACCCTTTCTTTTTGGAGTCAGCTCTGGATTATCCCCTTCAACTTTAATTTTTGATGCGATCCTGTCAACACTCGCACGCGACACATTCAGTTCTCGGGCTATTTTTTTGTGAGAATAATCAGTTGCAGTCAGCAGCGAGAGCATTCTACCTTTCTTCTTTGGCGATAGATCACATTTCTTACCCATGTTGGGTAGTCTACAGTACATAAAAGTTATTCCTGTAATGAAACACTAATTTAATAAAAAGAATCACAATACGTTGCTGAGAAACAATATCATATGGGTGTATGAGTGCATATTCCACGTACAATGGTTTAAATATAATAACTTATCATTAACTTAACATACACTTAACGCACCTGACCACTTGACACAACCCTCCACGTTCACAGCTGAAACACTACTGAACCCACTTTTCACATACTCCCCTCCACTACTCCCCAAATTAACCCCTATCCCCAGTTTCTGTTATTCAGGTAGAGAACACTACATGTTTAACAATTTGGAATACTGTCTGCATACTTAAAAGGTTATTATTTAAACTAAAAACACCATATTATAATGAAAATGTGTTTTTCAAGGGGTGGCTCTAATAATTTGATCACCCTCTGTATATACACGAGTGTGAGTGTGTATATATATATATATATATATATATATATATATATATATATATATATATACAGTGCCCGCGAAAAGTATCCGATCACTCAAGAAGATACAATATTTTCCCTTAATATTCAGAGACACGTAATTCACTTTCTATTTGTTCTAGCGACATCTGGTAACTTTGAGGTTGCTCGCTGATATGAGAGCTATCCAACGCATTCTCAAATTAGTGTTCTGGTAGCCTTCGTTGCGGGTGGCTGTGTCTCAAATTTGTCAGATTTCACTGTTTGTGTAAATTTCTTGATATTTTTTTTTTTTTACAGAAAGTGGTGTAAATAAAATTTATATATAATGTGTGCTAAAAAACAACTTAAGAGTGATTGTCGAGGTGCTATTGTTGCTTTGCATGCATGTGGGAAATCACAGAGACAGATAGCTAAGGAATTAAACATATCCCAAAGTACCGTTAATTTATGGGTTTCACGGGCTAAGAACAATGGTGGCCTAACCACGCCAGTCCCTAAAAACGATCTGGCAGACCGAGAAAAACAAATTCGCGAACAGACAAACTTATGAAACGTTTAGTATTGAAAAACCCAACAATAACTGCGAAAGAAATAAAATTTAATATGAATAATTTGTTATCTGGTGTTTCTGAACGAACTATCCAGGAGCGGCTCCAAAAAGAACTCGGATTACCATCTCACCATGCTGCTAAGAAACCGTTCATTAATGAAAAAATGCGTAAAAAACGTGTCGCATTTTGTAAAAATACATTCATTGGACTGTTGATGACTGGAAAGGTTTTATTTAGCGATGAGTCGACATTTTTGACATTCAGAAGTTGTCCAAAAAAGGTTCGCCGGCCTATTGGCTCAAATAGGATGGACCCTAAATACACCCTAAAGACAATGAAACACCCTCCAAGTGTGATGGTTTGGGGTTGTTTCGGTTACTATGGGCGTGGAAACTTATATTTCTTCCGAAGAACACAACTATGAATGGTGCACGGTATTTAGCAATGCTACAGGATAAACTTCTAATGGCAATGGCAATCCAAAGGACAAAAACATACATGTATGATGGTGCACCATGTCACAGGGCCAAAATAGTGACAAAATGGATTACTGACAATAAATTTGATATTTGGATTGGCCTGGTAATAGTCCAGATCTCAATCCGATAGAAAATCTGTGGCTAATAATAAAAAATAAGGTTGAATGCCACGACACTGGCTCAGTCGAAAAATTACAAGAGGCCATCAAAAAGGTATGGTGCAAGGAAATATCAGTGGAAGTTTGTCAAAACTTGATTAAATCCATGCCAAAACGTCTAGAAACAAGTCATCCAAACCAAAGGACAGATGACAAATACTAATATAAGGTTAGTATACATTTAAACATTGTTTTTTATGTAAAAAATACAAATTTCAAGGGTGATCGGATACTTTTCGCGGGCACTGTATATATATATATAATATATAAAACGAATAAAGATTTTGACAATCTTGATGCCTAAAAACATCTTGATTGCAGAAATGTAGGGGCACTCAGAATATTGCTGTCAAATTAGTGGGTAATCACCTTAATTCTGATGAAACTAAACGTGTCATTCAGGCGTATAGTTAAATTGTGGGATGGAATGCAATAACGTATTTCAAAGTAATTCAATCGGATCCTTTTAAAGAGGCCAGCTGGTTACTGTGTCTTAAATCCCCGTTAGAAACATTTATACCACATAAGAGTATTGTCGAATTTCACTCGGAACCAGATCTCTTTACTCTTAAATTTTCGCTTTATCTTTAAAGTTCTCTATTTCCTTCCAATCTCTCTCCTATGCTATGCTTTAAAACTTTCATTTTTATTCTTAATTTTCTTACATCTTTTATCACAGCTTCCTAAACAAACATTCTTGTATAAGCCGTCCTGATTGCCGTTGTTTGTAGCCTTTTATATCCATTGTAATATTCTTATATTATCATCATATTCTCATCATTTGTTTTCGTTTGTGCAATAACCTCAGTAAAATAACGACATTGTAGTGAGCTAGAATATTTCAACACGCGACACATCGGTATATGTAGGCTATAGGCTTCAACTGAAATTTGACTACGAGAAGATAAGCGTCCATCTTATTCATGCAGGCATATTTTAACTTTTCATATTAAGCGAATGTATACTTAACAAGGTCTTCAAACGCTTGCAGGAAGAATAAAACCTTGATTACAAAATGATTTAAAATAATATTGGCTGTCTTAGCGTCATTACTACCGAATGTGGAAAACATCATGCGCTTATTCGGATCTATAGGTACCTACTTATTTGAATGATATGTATTGCACAGAGCGATGATGATGTCTGCAATATTAACTCTTTCTATCCCAAATTATTGTTTCGAGCTAAAAAAAAGTTTTTAACAATTAAAAATTTTAAAAATAGGTATGGAAACGAAACTTTGCTTAGAAATAATTAATTACACTAGAAGTTATATGGTTCTATTGATGCTATCATATAATAAGAGACACTAACATAACTTTGGTACTTTGAATGAAACAAATAATAACAATATTTGGCCTTTGCTAAACACAAGGGTAGACCATAGTGCTTCGATCCATTAAGGCAGTTTTGCCGTTTGTTAAACGTAATGGGACATCACACTTTCTGCATTATAGATGAGAGTAGCCCTTCATACAGTTTCTGCAGCTCTTTTGGGGTTCTAAATGTTCAGGACAATGTCAAAAAACTACTAGATGTTGCTGTACAATTAATTTTTATATTCGATTGCCATAAGCCACCATTGAATCTAGTCTGAGGAAAAATACATATACTTTTTGTTGATGGTGCCATATGGAATTGCTGGCACAGAAAGGGTTAATACTGAGACTAATTTTCAGTGATGTAGGTCTCGAGATCGGTCTCGGTCTCGAGACCGATCTCGAGACCCAATTTGCAGATCTCGATCTCGATCTTGGTCTCCGCTATTTAGATCTCGGTCTCGATCTCGGTCTCGATAGACGCGGTCTCGGTTTTTCTCCCCGAGACCTTTCGAGACCTCTCGAGACCGTAATGAAAAATACATGTTATGGCATACTCATGATGGTGGCTTGGTTGAACAGACACAATTCAGAATGTTTATGAAAGTTTGTAAAAGTAAGGGACTCTAGGTATTCACTAATCAGTCACCCTGTTTTGAGTTGCCACGTTTGTCTTGCTGGGGTGTGTGGGTCTGGATTTTTTGGTTAGCGCTACAAAAAAAATTGCCCTTCCCCCGCCCCCGTCAGATTAATTTTATTGAAAATGGAAACACTAAATAGAGAATTATATATATATATATATATATATATATATATATAAAGTAAATAAATAAGAAGTATGTATATATATATATTATATATATTCATTTGTTAATTTATAGGCTACACTTTTTGCATTCAACACACTACATCTGAGAAAGTAGTTATTAGTTTATTAATATACTTAACATAGTCTAATTTCCATAGTAGTGTAAAACAAATTGAAAGGGCATGAGCTTGGTCTCGATCTCGGTCTCGAATTTTAAGGGTTTCGATCTCGGAAGGTAGATCTCGATCTCGAACCTTTGATCTCGGTCTCGATCTTGGTCTCACAGGATCAGGTCTCGGTCTCGGTCTCAGTCTCGGACTTGGTGGTCTCGACTACATCACTGCTAATTTTGCGCCATTATTATTAAGCTGTGGAGAAAAATACCGTGCATTATTAATGACGGGTGTGTACATATACAACTTTTATTTCCCCATAACTAATATAATGAAGGTTGTTAGAATGAAAAGCAACCTAATACAAAACAAGAAATTTATTATCAGTACAAATACTATACACAGAAAATGGTTAAAATGGCATGGCAAACAGTGGTACAAAGAACGTATAATAAAAAGGTGTAACAGATACATACATAGTTTAAATACGGCTAAGCATTACAAGGTATGCATCTAGTTGATACAGTATCCAAAGGGTACGGTGTCGTAGATGCCAGGCATCTGGTAACGTTTCCTATAAGTGTTACGACAAACCTACGTTCCCCTAAGTTCCCTCACACACCCCAGCTTCTGCGCCCGAAAGTTGTGAGTCCCCACAACCAGGTGGGGCTGTCGGTTATTACTATCTAAGCTCACTAGATCTTTCATCGACTCAAAGTTAACGACTCGTCGGTTCGCCTAAGCGTGATATCCTTAGCCTTCACGATATATTTCATATCCTTCCCCACCCTCACCCGCACCCCATAAGTTTTTGGCCCTGTTGATACAAAGGAATCAGCGTATGCACCATCACCATACTCATCCTTGATCTCGTCAGTTAACTCTCCGAGGAATTCCCCAATAGGAGGCATATATTCACCCGCCCTCTCTGTGAATATTAACTATCTGTATCGGCGTACAGAACCCTCCGTCCAAGAGAATGCAGCAGATGCCATAGCTTGATACGTGCGTATGCCGTTGTGAAACTTGCTAAAGGTATGTTTTTTGCCACGTGAGGTATCTGTGGCCAATTCAGTTCGATTGTAACTTATTATGTACGTGTTGCCAACATTCACGATTTCCATGACCTCTTTATCGGGAGCGTTGGCATAATCCCAGACTTCGCTACAACTTTGAGCTAAATGTACATTCCCCTTGTCTGTATTCTGGGAAAACGTGCCCCAAAGACTGTTTAGACACAACTTTGCGCTAAAGCGCTTGCCAGGGTTCCTCACAATTTGGGTGCGGTCAAGCCGTATCCCTTCACGTTCACGGTAACGCTGGGTATAGACCAATTTTCCATTTTTGGTCTCAACTCCTCGCGGATACCCTGATGCTTCTATCTTATTCTTCAAAAAAGTGTTTATATACGGCGTGAAAAGGTTGGGTAGCTACTAGCTTCTGAAACCTCCACACCTTATATATCTTCAGTATTCTGTACCCATGGCGAACGGCTAGGTCCAGTTCAGGGCTTGTATATACGCCTCTGATCTTACGCTAGTTGATCGTGTGATTACAGGACCCATTATTCTCCTCTGCGCACTTCACGCACAGAGGGAACATGAGTTTGTGGTCTATAACAACGGGCAAGATAGGCATCCATAATTCGCGAGGGGGGAGCACGTCTACGAAAGAGGGTCCAAAGTAGCGCTCACTCAAGTTAGCTGAGAACTCCTCGATGGTTGGCATGGTAGGGCCCACTAGTTTTTCAGGCGCACCTACGGGGTACGGATTATTCTTCATCACGTAGGGATATAAAGAACAGAAGTCGTAGTAATGGAGTTTCACCCCATCCGTAGGCGGAAAGTAAAGTTTGAAGGGGTTTGTATGTCCTCCAAACAAGCTGTCACCGCATTTGAGGGGATCCACTACCATTGAACACTTGGTGGCCCTTATTTCTTCATGGTACTGCTCATGTTTCCATCCAGGCATCATATTCATGCTCCCACCAATAGCGTGTAGCGTCATGAGCGATCTGGAGGCACATTTCAGGTTTTGTACAATCAACCTTGCTCATTTCAGAAAAGAAATAAAAAAAATTCTGCAACAAGCAGAACACCTCCTTTTTCGCATGTAAAAAATACAAAATTCTTGTTAATTACAGTTGGCAACACTGACTGACATGGTACTTCTGGCAGCCTTCTAATTATTCTCAGTGAGTCATCCCCTGGAATTTCTTAGTTCTACGCTAGCTCGCTTGAGAGAAACAAGTGTTTTTTCTGTGGATGGGGTGTTCAAAAACCCAAAGGTACTAACGAAAGGTGCGTTTTGTGATATATACATTATACACATTTCTTTGTTTTGTTGTGTTTTACATTGTTTATAAGTTTGTTATATGTCTTAGGGTGTATATATATATATACCTATGGAAATTTATATACATAATACATATGTGTGCAGTATATTTATATATATATATATATTATATATATATATATTGGTAAACTTATTGTTTACCAATAAACCAAGCCTTATATATATATATATATATATATATATATATACACTCATAATCATATATATTTTTTATTTATACGTTTGTGTTTTTGTTTCAGTGTTCCTGTGTGATACTTGTTGAGTTTTGCTGGTACAATGAGCACGCAAAGAACACGGGGATCTGCCAGCCACATTGTATTTGGTTCTCCACTATCAGAGCTTCCTCTGTCTGAACTTCCAACCCGTATAAAAGTTGCAAGGCATTTCCTCTTCTTGAAGAAGAACAAGTACACCAGCAACAGGGAGATTCTTCCGGAGGTATGCCAAACACTCATTGACCTTTGGAATCGTGCTAACATTCCATCACAGCCAATCAAGAATGTGAAGACCAAGTTGCTCCGATTGATGGAAAAAGGCTCACAAGCATCGAAGCAAGGCAAGCAGGCCACAAAAACCAAGAAGTTTGAGGAAAGCCTGTCAATTGTTTGACATAGCTGTCTGCCAATGCGATGATCTCTCTGCATGCCACTGTGAAAAAGAAATGAAAGTTCCACGACGAGAGCATGCCTTTCTGATCGACCAGAGAACCACGCGGATCATGCAGATCAGTCGGGTGGATACGAATGTGACTCAGATGATGGAGAGAAGGAAGTCAAGAGAGGATCGGATGCAAGAAAGACAAGAAGAAGAGAATAGAAGAAAAACGGAACGGCAAGAGGTAGCATCCTCTGCAGATGTAGTCGAATCAGCTCAAGCAGAAGCAGACTCCAGTGGTGAAAGTGTTGGTGATGAGTGGATGGGTGATAGTGCCCAGGAGGACAGGAACATCACACCGATTCCCACTGTTGCTTTGGAAGCTGACCGGTATGGTGTATCGAACAGGGCTGCTGCAGCTATCAGCACTGCAACATTGGTTGACTATGGCATCATTAGTTCTGATGATCAGATAAACGTAATTGACCACCACAAAGTATGGAGAGCACGGCAGAAGGTACGGAGGGATCTGAAGGAAGCAGTAACTTACCACGATGGAAGTCACTGCTTTATTTTTTGATGGGCGGAAAGACATGACACTTGTCAAAGAGAAAAAGGGGGAGCACAAAGAAAGTTGAGGACCACTATGTGCTGGTCGGAGAGCCTGGAACCTTCCATCGAAGCCATCTGACACTAGAACGAGGAACTGGCACTGTCATTGCGGATGGACTTCAAAATGCGATTGAAGAAATGGGTATTGCAGACAAGATAATTGCAGTGGGAGCCGACAGCACAGCCACAAACACAGGACACAGAAGTGGAGCAATACACCTGCTAGAGTGCCGCCTGGGTCGCCCTTTGCACTGGTTCATCTGTAGTCTGCATTTAAATGAACTCCCACTGCGCCACTTGTGCAAGGAACTCATCGGCCCAACAGAATCTGCAACTCAATGGAAAGGACCAATTGGCAAAGCTTTGGCCACATGTGAAAGTTTGCCACTTTCCTCTAGAGGAATTCAATGTATTGCTGATGGCCACACTCTCCCGGATGTTGACCTTACTGAATTGAGTCGTGACCAAGCCTACCTCTACAGAATGATGAAAGCGATAAGGACTGGTGTCATTAATGAAGATTTTTCTACGAGAGAAGCCTGGACCAATCTCCCATGCAAGATAGGTTACAACTGCCAGCAGAATTTGTCGGCTATATGTAGCGATAGCACAGCCAAGTGATGAACTGTATTCACTCACACAGTTTGTCGTGTGCCACTATGGACCCATGTGGTTTAGCATCAAGTGCCATCCAAGGTGCACAGATGGCCCAAAACATTTCCTGGAGCAAATCAAGTTGCTACGATTACTGCCACCAGCTAGCAAGACTGCCACATGGCCTGTGATCCAAAGAAATGCATATTGGGTTCACCCTGAAAATGTTCTACTGGCAATGCTTGCAGATGCAGATCAAGCAAACCGGAAATTGGCCATCGATGTAATCAAGACCAATCGACGAGCTCCCAAACCTGCTCAACAGCAAGTCAGAGAATTTCGGCCACCAAAGATCAAAGTAAGTGCTCAGAATTTGAAAGATTTACTTCCACCAGTGGAGGAGTGCACAATTGAACCACCACTCACGAAGCAGTTCTCTGTCGAACAACTCGATAAGATCACTGAAGAGCCCCTTGTTGTCCGGATACCATGTCACTCCCAAGGTGTAGAACGCTGTGTTAGGATGGTAACTGAAGCGTCTGGGGCAATGTATGGAAAGGATTCAAGAGATGGTTACATTAGAGCAGTACTTAAATCCCGTGACTTTATGCCATCATTCAAATCTCAACAAGATTTTAATGTATCATTTACTAAATAAAACTATCTAGTCTACCTACCTACCTACAGTGTATATGTTTATTCCAAAAATAAATTTTTCTATTTTTCCTGAAAAGCAGTACATTGTAAGGGGTCAAATGATAGCTCAAACCCTAGGAAAGCAAGTGTCCAAAAGTTATGGTAACTAGCAATTTTCACGATTTTCACATGCGAAAAAGGAGGTGTTGCACTTGTCACAAAAAATATTTTGTTTTCATTTTTGAATTTAGGGAGGTCAATTGTACAAAACCTGAAATGTGCCTCTTGATCCGTTACACTTTGCCCAATGACGCTACACGCTACCCACCAAACCTTGTGAGTGAAATGTGAATTTATAAGCTGATCGCGGTTACGGGTCCATGCGAGGCTGTCGGCGACGGATCTTCCATGGAGATCCCCTGTGACGGCACACTCAGGGCGTGGGCATCCATGCCACCAGCAGCCGTTAAAGGAGTACACAGTCTTCTCACCAGTGGCATGGTCTTCGCTTAGACCATCCACCCAGAAAACACGGTCATTGATCTTAATGGGTACTTCCCCCTTGTTGCGGGCGTGTTTTATATATACACACCTGCCTGCTGCTGTATGTGTATGAGCCAGTAAATAGCCTTATACCCATAACTGCCCGGGGCGTTTCGAGGAATGACGGCTAAGGTGTCTTTAGGCATGAAGTTATTCTTGAATACACGAAAACATAATGAGGCGATCGTGGTTGCGACTTGTAATGGATCACAGTTGAAGCGGGTTATGTACATACTTATAAAGGCTTGAAAGCATACGCTAAGTACGCGTACGTCATTCACACAATAACGCTCACATTCATCAGCTATATTATAAGGGTTATCTTCATTAAAACTGTTGTGGTAGCGGTCAAAATCTTCACGCTCACTATCACCCATGTTGGTGTTGTTAAAATAGTGCTTGGGGTTTCGTGGACCGACATAATTTAAAGTTTCGCTAGTGAGGAATGTGTAAGGGAAATACCCTTTTGAAACTTCGGCGGCTATTTGTTTCCTCTTTTTCAGGGGATCACCTGTAAATATCTCGGATGACTCGTGCTCAAGCAGTTCCTTATAAACGAATTGTGTGTCAAATTTTGCCGCGTTGTGGGCAAGAATATACACAGTCATTTTTTTAACTTGTCCGCTAACTTGACAATATAGTTCACAAAGAGTTTCACAGAGCTGTCATGTGCAATCGTTTTAAAAATGTTTGTCCGTTTGCCACATTTGTGACACTGATCACATTCGACTTCTATGCACTCATCGCAGATAGTCTGGCTTACAAGTAGATGTGGGATGACCTCTTTGGTTTCAGCATTCGTATATGTTTCTATATCGTAGTACACAGTTATACAAGGTCTATTTTTAGGCTTAGCGTCTTTCATATAACATACATGTTTTACTTCGTCCGCTTTATATTCCTCGTGGCATGTGGAACAGTGAATTTCATCACATTTATGCTTGAATTTTCCCCAACTATTCATTGTGTGAAACATACCACACTCACAAATCTTCATTTTCCTGCACGTGCCATTCGATTTATAGTGATCAAAACAGATGTTATTGAAAACATGCGCTTACATACACTACAGTCGTGCTTCTCAGCTTCAACTACCCGACTTTCGCATTTAGGGCTTTTACACTGCCCACATACCATGTGGCAATCCTTACAATGTTTCAACAGATCATTCGTAATTTCAACAGATCATTCGTAAACTCAAGACAACCCTTACACAAATCGTGTTGTCTTCCATATTTTCGACTTTTATCATAGTTTATGTAAAGATCTAAGATGCGTCTAATAGGAAGGAAAGTTGCTCCCACCAGCCCTAAAAAAAGTAGTGGCTTTGTGCGATCTTGCACACTGCTTTTAAATACATACGTTGTTCTACCATCTTGATCCAGGCCAAACACGACAATCCTAACTTTCATCTGTTCTTCTACCTTCGTCAATTCTTCAGGACCCATATTACAGTCAAACTCAAGTTTACAGCCTACAGCCAGTTTTCGGGCACGCTCCACTACCGTAGGCAGCCAAACTTTTGGTGCCCGTGTATTTAGCACAGTGAACATATGAGCCAGGATTACGGCTATAAACCCACAGCCACGCCCGGAGTTTATATGCTTTCGGTAAATAACCGGAGAATTGAAGTTGAGTGTATAAGGCGCGGCCGTATGTCCCGCAACACGGAATACATGGTCAATTTCAACTATGAAATTCTCCAGGCTAAACTTTAAACCACTTTGAGAAGCTTGTGCAAAACGTGAAAGGACGTAGTCAACATCTTCTGCCACCAGGTGTCTGTAAGGTATTACTATCCAGAACTGATCGCTATATCGCTATCCTCGCTATTTGGCTCAATCCCAAATGCCAGCCTTACTCGAGTCTCCCGATCATTATTGTTCTGAAGAGCATATGCGATGACACATCGAACTACGTTGGAGAGTCCTTGTTCGAAGCCCTTCGAATATGCGACTCGGGGGTCAACCCCGACTTTGTAGCGACTTCTAGAAAGTGTATGGATATTACTCACATTTTGCATTAAGGTAAGAGATACACCAGTGGATGAATAATAGCTCATTCTCTCTGTATGGATAGCGGTAGCCCTTGAAGAGGCTTGGAATGTTGCAGATGACGCGTAAGGTTGGAGGTTTTCAGGACATTGTTCATCTGGTTCTCCCGATAATGAGTTTGTCGTCGACGGATATTGGTCCTCAGAGCTGAACGAGCCGCTGAACCTTGTTCGTTTAGCTTCCATGCCGCACTTGACCGGGGATTGATCTTCAACAGGCCTAGATCTTTTAACGCCTGCGGAGGTGTAGAGTAGGGTGGAGCGATTTCCCTGATTTTTGAAATGACATTAGTAATAGTGCGGAAAATGTGCTATTGTATGTTGAATGCAAAGTGACAAAACCGTTTTTCTCTAAGACAATATTCTCAGGTGCCAATATGCTAATGAATTTCCAATAAAAACTTGAAACCTCTTTATTTTGACAAAATATTATATACAGCGACTCCGTAAATAAACAAATTTATATGTAATAGTATCCCACACATGGTGACGATTGGCATATTGACGCCAATCGCCATAAAATCATCACGCCAATCACCTGCGTGTGTGGCCAGCATAACACAGTGTGTTAGTGTTAGACCAGCTGTTGCCGCGGTAAGGTGTTACGCTCTGTCCGCTTGCGCAATCACATCAGATCCTTTCGCTATTTAATAATTTGATGTTGCATTTCAGCACATTCTCTTACACTGTTGTGATCTTGTTTTTATAAATTTGGATTATATATTATAAATCTTGTATAGTAAAAGATTTATAATCAGGCCAGACATGGCAACTAAAAGAATGCCTCAGCAGTCAAGAACAACGGACTGTCACATATTTGGCAATGGAGAAGAACTGAGTCATCGTGTTCTACCAACATTTGAGGGTGTTATGAAATGCTATATATATATATATATGAAAGAAGACGACTGAAAGAAGAGTTAAACAATAAAGATCCTTCTGTTCATGAAATATCATCGGCGGTTGCAGAAAACTTAATTTCATTATACAATAAAGCATCAATTCCAACTGTATCCTTCAACCGCGTTGTAAAGAAAAAAAAGATTATCATACAAAATATAGATCTATATTAAAATAGCCTAAAGGTATGAAACAAACGGAGTCTTACTTAGACAAGTGCAAAAAATTTAAAGATGATGCTCAAAATCTTTTTGATATTGCCGCTGTAAATATAAAGACTTTCAATCCTGCAAATGCCCAAAATCAAATCGAGTACCGAAACATGAACAAGAATTCCTAAAAGACCAAAGAACAAAAATAAAATTGGCCATAGGAGCAGTTGATGTTTCTGCTTCTAAAAAATACAATTAGCACAAGTTAGAAAAAGCAGTAGAGATTTGTTTCTTTCAAAACAACTGCCAGTAATGTCATCGACTTCATATTCAGAAAGTTTTCAGTTTGAAGATATATCTTCTTCAACAGATACAGAAAAAGAATCTGACGAAACATTTGATGAGCCAATCTCCGTAACACGGAAACGCATCAGAAGCGAACGCGGAAAAAGTCGAAACATAAAATCTCTGAAGCGATTACGCTTCCCTTCACTTGCAAAAGCTTGTGATCATACAGGTATTTCAGATAGAGCAGCTGCCATAATAACAAGTTCTGTTTTGCACGACATTAAACAAACATCTGAGCCTGATCCATCCTTGGTAATAGATCGCAGTAAAGTGCGCAGAGCTAGGAAGCATCAACGTGATGAGCTTCAACAGGATGCTAGCGTAGGAAAAACAATTATGAGTATTTATTTTGACGGTCGCAAGGATAAAACTATTGTCCAAGAACAGAAAGGTTCTACATTTTATCGTAAAGTTGTTGTGGAAGAGCATGTAACCTTGGTAGCAGAACCAGACCAAGTGTATCTAGGGCACTTTACTTCTGAATCTGGGACATCTAAGTATATGTAAAGGAATATGCGATTTTTTGAATACACATAACGTTGATTCTTCAAATTTAGTTGCTATGGGATGTGATGGAACTGCTGTGAACACAGGAGCGAAAGGTGGAGTCATTCGGCTTATGGAAATGCATCTCAATAGACCTTTGCAATGGATTGTGTGTCAGTTACATGCAAATGAGCTTCCTTTACGCCACCTCATGGAGAAATTGGATGGAAAAACCACTAGACCTCGTGAATTTGTTGGCATCATTGGCCAGCAATTGCAGAAATGTGAAACACTTCCGGTTGTTCATTTCGAAAAATCGAAGTTGAAATTCCATCTATTGACAAAGAGGACTTGAACACGGATCAAAAATATTTGTTTTGATATTTATCAAGCCGTTTCAATTGGCGAGTTTAGTACTGACCTATCAAGACGAAATCCCGGCAAGATGGTGCACTCTAGGTGGTTAACCACTGCAAATCGTATTCTGAGATTATACGTAGCTACACCTGAACCTTCTGATGATTTGAAAAATTTGGTTTCGTATGTTTATGCACGTTATATATCCAATGTGGTTTACAATCAAACAAAGCAAATCAATTGCATATGGAGCTCCTAATGTTTTCAAAACCATTCAGTATTCTCGAATGTTGAACGATTCTGTTCGAGCAGTTATTGAACCAGTGATCCAAAGAAATGCATTTTTCGGTCATCCAGAAAACATACTTTTGAGCATGATACAAGATGAGCGTAGCCATGTAAGAGTACTTGGATGGAGAAGAATAAAGAAAGCTAGAGAACAATATCGTGGAAAAGTCTTAGACTCTTTAAAATCCCAAAGTTAAGTTTCGAAGCCACAGACTACAAAACATGATTAATTGGCATGACATCGCAGTAACTGAACCTCCAATGACGCGTGATTGTGTTTCCGACGATGAAATTGATACAATGATTGCTAATAGAGAAGTGAAGGATTTCAACAAGATGCCATGCCATACTCAAGCTGTTGAACGAGTCATGTTAGTTACAGAAGCATCGTCTGCTGTGTGTGGAGCAGGATCTAGAGACGGATATATTCGATCGAGAATGGTAGCACGGAAAATGATGCCCTCATTTGAAACCAAATCTGAATTTCGAATATAATTAGATATTGACTAAAGTTTTCATTACATAAATCATGTCCATATGGTTGGGTGGTAGGGTTGGGCATGGGTGGAACTCAACATACAGCCACCTCCTCGTGGTGAGTTCTGGATCATTCGGGCTGTATACGAATTTACGTGACAGTCAGAATGAACGAAGAGCTGTATTTGTGGAACCAATTATTATCTGGAAATAAAAAATCAATGCAAATAATATAAAAGCTATTTCCGTTCATTGAAAAACTCAATATTTAAATCAATTAAATTTCCTTCTATCACTTGTCTGTAAAATACCATTTTTTCAGAATAAATTCATAAATTTAGGTAATAACATTGGTACCTGGAGATGTATCCTTAGGAGGCTACAACTTTTATACGTGCTTACTATCAGGTCACGGCTTATTTTGCGCACTATTAGGAATCTTAATTCAACTTACATAGAACTTTCAATTTATGCCTTTTACTGAATATTGCTATTTTTTTGCCATAAATCTACATATTTGGAGTAAGATTGGCACCTGAAGACATTAAGTTAAGGTGCTATAACTTTAGAACGCACTTACTATAAGGTTTTGGTCCATTCTCCACACTATCACAATCCATAATTCAAAAGTTACAAATAAATTTCCAGTTGTC
>JAJOZX010006026.1:142500-150000 GCA_023014485.1 Bathynomus jamesi | reverse complement strand
ATATATATATACAGTATATATATATTTATTTATATATATATATATATTATTTATATTTATATATTTATATTATTTATATATATATATTTATTTATATATATCTATATATATATATTATATATATATATATATTATATATATATATATATTTATTTATATATACATTATTGATTCACTTGAAAGTAATGAAAACTATGATGTACTATACACAGACTTTGCTAAAGCGTTCGACAAGTGTGACCATGGAATCATAATACATAAACTGAAATATATGGGAATAACAGGAAAAGTAGGGAAATGGATATATAATTTCCTTAGTGAGCGGAGGCAAGTCGTTACAGTACAAGGAGTATCTTCATCAGAATCAGAGGTCCTCAGCTCAGTACCACAAGGAACGGTATTAGCTCCACTACTCTTCATAATCATGCTAACTGACATAGATGAGGACGTTACCAGAGACAGCACAGTAACATCCTTTGCAGATGACACAAAGATCAGTAGAAAAATACGAAAACCAGAAGACATAGGATCTCTATAAACCGACATAAACAAAATTTACAAGTGGACGGAAGACAACAATATGAAGTTTAACACCGAGAAATTTCAGCTATTACGGTACGGAAAAAGAGAAGACCTAAAGTTCATGGAATATTATACCCCAAATGGACAGGAAGTCCAGAGAAATTCCAGAGCAAAAGATTTAGGGGTTGTAATGACAGATGATGCGAAATTTGAAACACAAAATAAGATAGCAGTAAACAGAGCAAAGAGAATAACGGGTCTGATATTGAGAACTTTTAAACGAAGGGATAGGAATGTAATGATCCCCCTACTGAAAACCCTGATAATACCCAAACTGGAATACTGCTCGGTCCTAACATCCCCATATAAAAAGAAGACATTAGACAGCTGGAGGGATTCAAAGAAGTTTCACAGCCAAGATCAATGGGTGCAAAGAACTAAATTACTGGGAAAGGTTACGAGAACTAAACCTATATTCACTGGAAAGGAGAAGAGAGAGATACACCATTATTTACACTTGGAAAATAATGGAGAAACTAGTCCCTAATCTTACTCTGAATCCCATAACTCCCCAAACAACGGTGGAAGGTAGAAACGGTAGACTGTGTCGTATTCCCAAATTGAAGGCGAGACAGGGAACATCCTTAACCCTGAAAGAAAATAGTTTTGTAGTGAGAGGACCAAAACTATTTAATCAGCTGCCCAAAGACCTAAGAAACACGAAGGGAGTTGCAGTGGAAATCTTCAAAAGAAGACTTGACGCCTGGCTCAGAACAATCCCCGATGAGCCGGGCGTACCTGGCTATGTGAGGTGGAGAGCGCAAGAATCCAACTCACTACTTCACCAGGCCAACTCGAGAGGAGGGGCGACACGCTTGACCTTCGCGAAATGAGAAATCATCACGTGGAACCTTTGTAAGTTTGTAAGGTATATATATATATATATTTATTTATTTATATATATATATTTATTTATTATTTATATATATTTATTTTATTTATATATATATATATTTATATATATATATATATATATATATATATATTATTTATATATATATATATATATATATTTATTTATATATATATATAATGTTATAATGTTATAATGTTTCAGACCAACAAAGACCCTAGGATCCACTCATGGCTGGTCTACCTAACTGTGTTCGTAATCGTGTATTGTGTATGTCCTCCGTGGTGGCGGAGGGGACCTACAATTTTACGTGGGTTCCGAACCACAAGAACATAAGAAATTTATGTAAAAATCGCCGGTAAATTGGCAACGATCAATTTTTACGAAACTAAATAATTATCAATTTAAAACCAATTAATTATCGATTTAAAACTAAAGATAGAATCTCTGGATCCAGAGGATCTAGTCATAACAGACTACTATCCACAAATATGTTACACTCTATATCTATTTATAACGGACATGCAAATATATCAGATCCAAAGAATCCAGTCAATTTCATTACGGTATCCATCAAGTCACGGTCCATATCGATTGCGGACCAAGTCAAAATTACAATCATATACATTACAATATATACACTTACGAGAAAAAGTGTAGGTGTGGCTGTAAAGACTGTACAGTAATGTAGAAATGTGTGTGCACCCATTTTGGGTCTCCCATTTAAAGGTGTTTGTGGGGCAAGTGAAGATCATGAGTTTTTCAATACCTCACAGTACTATGGGGGGCACCGCTCGGCAGAGGAATCTCTTTAAATGGGGTGTGTAAGGACAGAGAGTATCCCCTAACCCAAGACGCTGCCTCCCTATATCCCACAACACTTGTGTTGAGCTGTGGGATCTATCCCCAGAAAGCCTTAATTTTACTACCTTAAACTATACCCTTTCTATCAACATATGCGTCTAATCGATTTTTAAACATGTTTATAGACGTGCTACTAATTACTTCTACCGGCAAACTATTCCAGCTATTTACTATTCTATGCGTAAAAAAGTTTTTCGCAACTGCTGTCTCGAACCTTCTACTTGTCAACTTACACCCGTTATTTCTAGTTCTATTATATTGAGATATTTCGAAAAAGCTATCTCTATCTACGTTATCGAACCATTCATAATTTTGAAAACCTGGATTAGATCACCCTTAACCTCCTAGTCTCGAGTGTTGTCAATTTTAACTCCTTAAGCCTATCCTCGTACGACTTTGACCTAAGCGACGGAATCATCTTAGTTGCTCGTCTTTGAACTCTTTCGATTTTGTCTATATCTTTGCGCGTATGCGGATTCCAAAATTGGACCGCGTACTCCAAATGGGGTCTAACTAATGATTTATAAAGTGGAACTATAATATCGCGCGATTTGTACTCAAAATTTCGAGCTATAAAACCTAACACTTTGTTCGCCTTATTGACCGCTGCTGTACTTTGTTTCGCTACTTTTAAATCACCCGTGACTATAACTCCTAAATCTTTTTCCTGCTCTACGCTTGTTAAATCTTTCCCTGACATACTATACGCAAAATTACCGTTACGTGAACCTATATGCAAAATTTTGCACTTATCAACGTTAAATCTCATTTGCCATGTGGCTGACCAATCATCGATTTTATTCAGATCTTCCTGAATTTTACCTCTATCTTCGTCATTAATCGCCCTACCACCCAGCTTCGTGTCATCCGCAAACTTTGAAACTGTACTGACTAGTAGGGCGGAGTGAAAAACTCATTTTTCGAATTTTCAAATTGGCTAGTGTGGGAAATGTGTGGAGTAGTGAGGAAATAGGCTGGTATAAATTTAAAATCATAACATTAATATCTTCAAGTGCCACAATGACCTTCAATATTGAAAAAAATTGAAAAAAGCAGATTTTAACCAATAATTACAGAAGAGTCCACGATGCACAATAGACAAGAATTTATTCACACTTGTATAAAAATAGCTCAGTCAACCTTTAAAAAAAGTTTATATTCTCTAAAAACAGTTTTCTATAGTCAGCTCACTCAGCTGTCACGTGAGTACCTCGGTTCAGTGTAGCTGTCGCTCTCGTAGCAGGTGGGTGTCTGTTGTTGGCGTTACTCAGATAGTCTAAACTATATTTCTTATATATTTGCATTTCTGTATTGTGTTGCCCTAAGTTTGCCATGTACTATTAACTGAAATTAACGTATAATTGATATTAGCTCTTTCTTTTTCAGATTTGTATACTTTCAAAATGTCTCGAGTTTGTGCAAAATCAACCAGGGCCTCAACTGAGTGCCCCATGTTGGTATGGGGGAAGATTTGTGGCACAGGAATCTTCCTACATACGAAGGAGTTTTTAAATATTACTTGTTTGTAAGAAACGATTTGAAACAGAATACTAATAAAGATCCTTCAATATCTCAAATATTAGAACAAGTTGTTGATAAATTGAAAACAATTTGGGAAAGTGCTTCCGTCCCAATTCTGTCAGACAGGCGAATTGAAACAATGTTCAGAAGCTACCACGAAAAGTATCGTGTCATTATGAAGCCATACCAAAGCAGAAAAAATTCTGAAGCTTACAAAGCAAAGATTGATATGTTCAAAAAAGAAGCACACACGAAACTTTTTGACATTGCAGCGTGCAAGTGCAAAGTACTAACACAATGTTCTTGTCCCAAAGAAAAAACTGTTCCAAAGGAAGAAGTGACGTTCCTCTTAGATCAAAGGAGTGAAAGAAAACTGTTTATTGATAGAGTAGATATTACACTCTCAAAGAAAAAAGCATCTAGGTTACTAAGAAAGCAAAAAGAAGCTGTGAGGCTCACCAAAGAATCTTCACAGGAGAAATTGCAGGATACAAATGTTGAATTATCATCATCGACATCAAATAGTGAAAGTGAATCTGGCGAAATATCAGACGATACATTTCCAGAGCCAGTTAGCTCGAAGAGAAAGCTCGAACAACCTGAAGAACAATTATTCAAGAAAAGGAAAACTACAAATCTACCTTCAGTGGCTACTGCTTGTGACAGGACTGCAGTTTCAGATCGAGCTGCAGCATTCATTGTTAGTGCAGTATTGCAAGATATTGGAGAAGTTTCTATTGACAATACATCTGAAGTAGTGGATAGGAGTAAAATCAGAAGAGAAAGACAAAAGAAGAGATCAGAAATTATGAAAGATCAAATCAGGTCCCAATCAGAGGAATCTTTTGATGGTCGAAAAGATTCTACACTCTTCCAAGAAGAAAAAGAGTCCAAAGTATATCAGAAGAAGGTAACAGAAGAACATATCACTTTAGTGAGAGAACCTGGTTCAGATTATTTGGGCCATTATTCTGTGAATTCTGGATCAGCTGAAGAAATATGTAAAGGAATGTTTGAGTATATTGGAAATAATGACATGAACCTGGAAAACCTTGTTGCCATTGGATGCGATGGTGCAGCAGTCAACACTGGAGAAAAATGGAGGCGTTATAAGGCTTATAGAATTGAAGCTGAAGAAGCCAGTTCAACATTTAGTGTGCCAGCTCCATGCCAATGAATTGCCATTACGCCATTTAGTTGCAAAGCTGGATGGAAAAACATCTGGCCCCGCGGATTCACCGGTCCTATTGGCAGGGAATTAGAGAACTGTGAGAGTCTTCCTATTGTCGAGTTTGAAAGGATTGATGCTGAGGAACCAACTGTAGACTGTGAAGATCTTAGCACCGACCAAAAATATCTAATTGATATTCATCAGGCCATAACAAAGGGATATTGCTCTCCAGATCTTGCTCATCGTAGTCCAGGCAAAATGGCACATTCACGATGGCTGACTACAGCAAATCGTTTGCTTCGTCTATACGTTTCAACTGTAAGTCCATCTGAGAACCTCATGAACATTGCTTCTTTTATAATGAAGGTCTACATCCCAATGTGGTTTTCTATTAAGCAAAGTACGTCTTTTGTCAATGGCTCAAAACATGTTTTCAAAACTATTGAACTAACAAGAACACTGAATGACGAAGTAAAGGATATTGTAAACCCTGTCATACAAAGAAATGCATTTTTTGCAAATCCAGAAAATATTCTAGCATCAATGATTCATGATGACCGCAGCGCCATAAGAGAATTAGCGTGGAGGCGAATAAAGAAAGCAAGGCAAACAAACAAGGAAAAGTTGTGAGGCGTTTCACAGTACCTGTTATTCAATTTGAAGCTACTGATTATACTGATTTAATTAATTGGCAAAAATGCATTGTCACTGAACCACCTGTGACAAGACACCTGACAGAAAATGAGATTGAAGAATTCATAGAAAACAAGAGTACCCCTCCATTCGAGAAATTCCCTTGTCATACACAAGTAGTAGAAAGAATGGTAAAATTAGTGACTGAAGCATCATCAAAAGTATTTGGATTGAACGCGCGAGATGGCTTCATAAGATCAACACTTCAGTCACGTAAAAAAATGCCATCATTCGAAAGTAAAGCTGAATATAAAGTTTAAATAAAACGTTAATAGAGAAAAACATGCGCAAGGATGGGTGGTTGGGAGGGCATGGGTGGAGCTTGACACGCAGCCACCTCCTCGTGGTGAGTTCTGGATTATTTAGATCATTAATCAAAAGAACATTGATCTAAATAAACTAAGAGCTGCGTAATTCAGTAACTATTTTGGTAATTGGAACACTTAATATATAATAATAACAAGTAAGTTTCAGTTATTGTACTAATGCAGAATATAAGAAAATCATTATATTTCACTTTTTTCGACGGCTTTGTGGCACCTGAAGATATAATTTCGCAGGACTAATATTTATGCAGTCATTATCTATAGCACCCACATATTTTCTGCACTAGCCATATTTGAATTTCGAAACAAAGTTTAAAAACCTCATTTTCGATCCGCCCTACTGACTAGGCCATCTAAATCGTTAATATATATAAGAAAAAGCAAGGGGCCCAATACAGAACCCTGAGGAACGCCACTCGCTACATTAGCCCAACACGACTCCGCTCCATCAACGACCACCCTCTGTTTCCTGCCTCGCAACCACTCTTCTAGCCAATTTATTACTACACCCCTGATTCCATGAGCATTAGTTTTTTCAATGAGTTTTGTGCGGCACGGTGTCAACGCTTTTTGAAAATCTAAATACACTACATCAACCGCCCGATGTCTATCGTAAACGTCAACCACGCTTTGGAAAAATTCTAAAAGATTAGTTAAGCAAGATTTGTTTCGCCTAAATCCGTGCTGCGTATTTCTAACTAGCTTATGGAATTCTAAGTGTTCGACTATACGATCCCTAATTATTGATTCCAGTAGCTTACCTACAACAGACGTTAAACTGATTGGTCTATAATTTCCCGCCGCACCTTTATCGCCTTTCTTAAAGATAGGTGTTACGTTTGCTAACTTGAAATTATCTGGTACGCACCCCTCAGAAATAGACGCATTAAAAATCTTTGTTAGCGGCACAACAATGCTATCTTTTAATTCTTTTAGTTGTATGGAATATATGGAATCCGGCCCCGGTGATTTACGCGTTTTCATTTTAACCACTATATTATCCAAAATATTACCATTATCAAACGGTATTATGTCCGTGACCGTAGGGATATTTGTTACATCTTCTATAGTAAAAACTGACGTAAAAAATTCGTTTAGCAAGGTAGCCATTTCCTTGTTTTCAGAAACTAAATCTCCGTTTAGATTTTTCAAAGGCCCCAAGACGCTTTTTACTGGATTTCTATTATTGACGTATTGAAAGAATCGCTTGGGTTCTTTACCATCACGAGCTATGGAGATTTCAAATTCGCGCTTGGACTTTTTTATTACACTTTTCGCTTCACGCCTTAGAGATATGTAGTTGTTTCGTAACCACAAATTGTCTTTATCGCACTTATGTAGCCTATAAGCCCTATCTCTACTCTTTATAATGTCTCCTACTCTAGAAGTAAACCACAAGGGCTTGTTGTTTACTTTCGCACGCTTAATTTTGTACGATACACATTCCTCATTTATAGTCCTAAATACTGTTTCGAACGATTCCACATTAG
>JAJOZX010006026.1:127500-137500 GCA_023014485.1 Bathynomus jamesi | reverse complement strand
GGCTCCTGGCTGGCCATTGATGTGGACCACGACGACCCATCCAACGCCCAGGGAAGTGGGCATCCAGCCACTCACGGACAACAAGAGCGAAGTGCGGAGGGGCGCCATCTTGCATAAATATCAGATCGTCGATGTTCTCCCATGTGCTGACAACCGGCCAGACCTCGTTTCGCAACATAGCAAGGTACCGCTCAGCATTCATGGTGTTGCGCAGAAGGAACGGGCCCACAACCTGATCTGAGGTCATACCACACCACACCGTTACACTGAACCGATTCTGCCGTTTTTCAGCGGTAACCATGGGATCCTCTCCTGCCCAGTAGTGGCAATTGTGGCGGTTGACAAAGCCTCCGACGTGGAACACCGCCTCGTCGCTCCAGAGGATGTTGCGGAAGAGATGGGGCCAGTCTTCATGCCAAGCCAGCATGATTTCCCCGAACTCCATGCGAATGTCGCAGTCCTCGTCCGAGAGAGATTGGCAGTAATGCGGCTTCCACGCACGCCAGTTCAGCTCCTTCTTCAGCACAGTTCGCACTGAGTAGCGGGAGAGTCCACTTTCCCGAGCTGCCTGGCGAGTTGACTTTCGTGGACTCCGTGCGAACATTTCCTGAACTGCCTTTACCGTCTCCTGGGCCCTGGATGTCGAAGGGCGACCACATCTTCGAACATCTGCCACAGACCCCGTGGTCATGAGCTTCGAGTGGCAGTTCTTGATTGTTTTCGGGTCCACTTGGGCACGTGGTCCGTGAATGGCCCGCCACCATCTTTGAACTCGAACGACAGATTGCCAAACTTCGTACCGTGCCGCCAACTGGGCACGCTCCTGCAGTGTTAAACGCTCAGCCATGTTACCCTTCAATCTGAAAAAAAAAAAAAAATGAACGTTACAATTGTACCACTTTAGAGAACACAAAGAGAACACTTTAGAGAAAAAAAGATTACCGTTACAATTGTACTACTTTAGAGAACACACCATAACAATATAACAATACAATCACAATTTATACATAATTTATATGTAATTTAAATTAGGGAGCTACTTTCCGCCCACCCTGTACATCCGCCCACCCTGTATATATATATAAATAAATATATATATTATATATATATATAAATAAATATATATATATATATAAATAAATATACAGTATATATATATATTAAATAAATATATTATATATAAATATATGTTAACCCCTCCGTCTATGGCCCTGGGGTGGTTCGGAATCGACGGGGGTTCTGGTTAGGAGGCAGCAACGGATCTGTTACTTGCAGTAGTTTCTTCTATACTACTCTCCGAGTTCTTCTTTAGTGGCTCGGAGGATTCTGAGAGGCTTATTAAATTCTTTGAGGTTTCTCTCCGATTCTTCTTGTAACTTATCGGGAGATTCTATTGACTAAGTTTTCTGAAGAGAGCACGGCTCGAAGGAGAAGATAAAGACTTTTTCTTACTGTGTTTTACTCCTAAACTGTTACAGGTAATGCTCAGCCTCGTAGTTGGAATCAGAATAATCATGGAAGAAATTGGTGGGGTTTATATACCCCGATTCTACTAACATCATCATTATTAAATGTTGAAGAGGCTGCATTATTTTTGCACAATATTTGAAAATAAAGTAAATCTTTTAGCTGTGTTAAGGTTTAAACGAATAAACAAGATATTTGAAGATGAAGCCATATTTTTATCTTAAATTGCATATTTTCAGATCTGATGTTATCATGATCTGCCAAGTTAACTAAAAGTGGAAATTGAACTATGCATCTTTACACTAAAATATGCATATGAGTAAAAATTAAAGGTTTAAGATTTACAATTAAATGCTTAGGCAAGACATGACTTCATCTTTTATAACGAAGAAAGAATGTATACGAAACATGACATGGCAAAAGTTACTCAGGATTCATTATTAAGCTAAATCTAAAAAAATGATGAGATTTTAAAAAACAACAGGTCATCAATTATTTGGCAAAGTAGAAAGCATATCAAAATTTATTCCAACGGAAAAATAATAATAAAAAAATAACAACAGTATCGCCGATTCTACATTCCTTATGGCGACATAATGTCGGGTCGGACATTGAGTACATTGTAATTTTGGTCTACTGTAACTATGATTATAATTACCAATTCATTTATTATCGTTAACTACAATTCCATTAAAGTACATTGACTACGTCATTTAGTACATTACATCATTAAGTACAGTTTCATTAAAGTACATTACATTATATTAAATTAAAGTATTACAGTTAATTATAATTAAACAGTTACTATAACTGTTTTGTTACAGTGTTTCATATTAATAGACAATTGAGATGTTAGAAATATAATACAAAGTACATGGGCACATACGGTATGGATGAATATGGTTGAATAATAATATTTATACTACATAACATATAAATAATGACTTCTATAGAGTGTACAGTTTTTATTATGATGTTAAAGAATTTTCATACATTGAATACTAGAGATATGATGAAGGGAAATTAATGACGGGAAAATGTGACGTCATAGTTATTGAATTTGTACGTATAGTACAAATCATTATTAGGAAGATTTACAAGAACGAATTAGAGACAAGAGTGGGTATTAATGACTAAGAAGTACAACTACGGATTCCAATCCTGTTATATGCAATGTGTATGCATAATCTAGGGTCGAGGGTGAGATGCAAGACAATTCATAATTAATTATAATAACTTCTATAACAAATGGAAAATGGATAATGGATACGACTAAACCATAGAAATGGTAGATCGTAAGGTTATGACACAAACAAAAGTAGAAAGCTACAAGTACAATTATTATCCAAACTCGCGTTAAGCGATTTTGGTTCTTATGTAAAAATGAATATTGATTATTCATTGGTCATTTTTTACATATATATATATATATATATATATATATATATGTATATAATATATATAATATATATATATATAAATATATATATATATGTATATACATAAATATATATATATATATAATATATATATATATTATATATATAAATATATAATAAATATATAAATATATAAATATATATATATATATATATATATATATATATATATATATATATATAATATATATATATATAAATATATATATATATATATATATATATATATATATATATAATATATATATATATATATATATATATATATGATACACACAGACCGTGCATGGAACAAGGAACTCTTCTGGGATAATTAAATCCACTATAGTCCGAATAAGTAATGGTAAATGACAAATACCATAGTTTTTCTTTTCATGATGCTAGCCCGACGTGGGCAACGGGCCACTCGCAAAGAGGTCCCATAAATATACCTTCCCTCACCAGCTATCTGCAAAGCAGACAGGATCCAGCTTTGGGACTATAGTGGATTTAATTATCCCAGAAGAGTTCCTTGTTCCATGCACGGTCTGTGTGTATCATAAAAAACTCAGGGAACCATTCTGAGTTCATTCACATCTTGAAACGGACATGTTATGTGCCTTGAAAAGTGGACGCTCAATTCTGCCAGTTGAGGTTTAAGTTTTGGTTTTTGGCTAAAATATAGTAGTTACCCTTTTTCTTTGATGTATTGAATCTGACGTGAAGACAGCGGGTCTTTTGCTTATATTGAGGTTCTAAATGTAGCAGGGCTAGGCTGCTTTAAACCCTAGATCCATGTCCCAAAGCTGGATCCTGTCTGCTTTGCAGATAGCTGGTGAGGGAAGCTATATTTATGGGACCTCTTTGCGAGTGGCCCGTTGCCCACGTCGGGCTAGCATCATGAAAAAGAAAAACTATGGTATTTGTCATTTACCATTACTTATTCGGACTATAGTGGATTTAATTATCCCAGAAGAGTTCCTTGTTCCATGCACGGTCTGTGTGTATCATAAAAAACTCAGGGAACCATTCTGAGTTCATTCCCATATATATATATATATAAATATATATATACATATATATAAATATATATACAGCGTGTCCCAAAGAAATGTATACCCACTTTGTTCGATGATACCAGCTATGAGGATAATAAATATATTACTTTTTATATGTTTTTTAATAAAGAATTTTCTTCTGAATCTAAATATGTAATTACTTTTATTAAAAATTGAAAAACAAAAAAGTTACAGATGTTTAAATTATAATTATTATTTTCGAGACTTCATGTGCGATATTTTCTAATATTTTTGCATGTATACGAGATAAGTTTGAAACCGACGGCACTGTGCAAAACTTACAAAAACAACCTTCTGAAAGACGTCGAACATCTTAGATAAAGTGTCATTTAACCGTGGAATTTGTAAATTTTTTGAATTAACTAATAATTACAACATTTATGCTTCAATATCAACACTAAACATAAGTATCTCAAAACAGTCGGTTAAAATATTAGAAAATATCGCACATGAAGTCTCGAAAATAATAATTATAATTTAAACATCTGTAACTTTTTTGTTCTTCAATTTTTAATAAAAATAATTACATATTTAGATTCAGGAGAAAATTCTTTATTAAAAAAAACATATAAAAAGTAATATATTGATTATCCTCATAGCTGGTATTATCGAACAAAGTGGGTATACATTTCTTTGGGACACGCTGTGTATATATATATATACTGTACTAGGGTGACAATAAAAATCGAAAGTTGGAGTTTTTTATTGGCCATTTGGTCAATGCTGCTACTACATGAGAAAACAATGTACTGTAAATATTAGGTCATTCAGATAATATTTAAGGGTGTCTCAAGTGAGGTAAATAATTCTCCTTATAACAAAAATTAATTATTCATTACCTAGTAAAAATAAATTAATATTTTTTTTAATTAATGTAAATAAACGTTAGTTTTAGTTCATAAGATTTAAGTGCAGGCGTACTCCAATCGTAATAAGTAAATAATATATTTACTAAATATATTCCAGGTGTCTTTCATTCAATTGTAGACCACCCATTAATTCTTGCTTTTCCTCAAGCCATACCCCTTTTTCAATGTACCAGGCTGGGACTTCCTATGATCCTCAACAACCTGCAAGAGATGTTGGCGCTGTTCTTCATTCTTCGTAATCTTTGTATTGAAGGCCTGGATCAAGGCAATTCCCCTCTCTGCCATGTCATTGACGACTTTTAGTCCTTCAACTATAGTCAAACCAGTCTTGAAATCTTCGTCGTCCGGCCAGGTCTCTGGTTCCTTGGACAAGAAACCATCATTAATTTTTAGAAGTTCAAAGAGAAGCTTTGATCCTTTCGAGGCAAAGTCCGAGAGCTGCTTTGTTGAAATGGAAGAAACAGCAGGTATTTGGGCTCGCTTTGGAGGATCTTCAGCAGCTTCTTTTTCGAGGATTGATCGAGCGATATTCTTTTTCGTCGTTGCATTGATACCTTTATCAAAGAGTGCGAGACCAATCAAGTACTCGCTGAGGTACCATAAGTGACGACCGAGGACACTAAGGCAGGATGCTGAGATCTTTTCATCGTGGTACTTTGCTAGGTCTTGAAGAAGCTTCAAATCGTTCGCGGGAGCAGATGAAGGACTGCTGGCCGTGAACCACGCGCTGACATATAACTCCAGGGCAAAAAATACAAATCGTTTTAAGCCAGACATTTCACGAGTTGTAAGTCTGAACTGATGGGAAAGCAGCAGGATTTTTAATGAATAAATTACTTTTGCCATCCAACGTGCTCGGTGAAGTGCTCCAGGTCGCCGAAACCTAAAGTTAGGTAAATTACCTCCAAGGATTGTAATCGACAACTCCAAGAATTCACGGTAATCATCCCTCGGCTGATGTTTTGTCAGATATAGATTCCAGCAAGCGATCAGTTCTTCTCGATTCTCATTCAGACTCGATGGAAGGTCTGACAGGGTCTTGTACTTATCTTGGCAAATTGTATTCCACGTCTCTTTGAAGCGGGAGAATAGGAGGATATCTGGACCAGATGATGGTCCCATGCATTCCATGTACGCCTTCTCAACGACAAGTCCTAGGATGTGATGGCGACATGCAAGGTATAAGAGTCAGCGGCCGAGTTTCTGCTCCAAAATTACGCATGCCCCAGACAAGTAACCAATATTTGAAGCTGTAGTGTCGAAGCTTATAGCTGATACCTTTTCTGACACATTCCATTCTTTGAACGCAGCATGTACCACCGAGGCGATGACCTCACCCGTTCCTGATGTCAGCTTAGGTACACCAAGAGCTTCTCTGACCCCCCCTCTCGACGGCCCTGTTATATATTTATATACTCGTATATATATTATCATAGGAAATCAAATTCAGTTCCAAATTTATATAATTTAAGCATCAAACTATGCCAACAATTAATGAAACTTTTCTAGAACAATTTCCAATAATAATATAATCAATGTATCAAAATAAAAAATATTACCTTAGATATCTTAAAAGAATCGGGAGAGAACTTCTAAGCGTTGTTTTCAGTCAGGCAGTCGTATGCAAAATGAACTTGAAGCACCAAAAGCTGATCATCCAAAGATTGATACACATCATATTATTTAACGATTTATTTATGAAAATTTTAATTTAATGAAATAAATTAATCGATTTGCATAATCTATAGTATGAATAAAGGGAAAAATTCTATTAAATTATATAATACACTTGCATTCTCGAAACATTTTTGGTTTTGAAGCGGTGTCGAAACTCGTTCATTCTTGAAATTTCTTCCGCGCGACAGTTTCATTCATATGACTCGAGGCACCCCTAAATGCTTTCCGAATTCCATGAGATTTCGTCTACTGTGTTTCCTCATAGGGTGGCAGCATTGGACAAATGGCCGGCAAATTATTTTGAATTTCAAATTTTATCCCTATAAGAAGTTGTCACCCTAATATATACTGTATATAATATATATATATATATATATATATATATAAATATATATATATATATTATAAAATATATATATATATATATAAATATATATATATATATATAAATAAATATATATATATATATATAAATAAATATATAATATATATATATATATAAATATATATATATATATATATATATAAAATATATATAATATATATATATATATATATATATATATATATATATATATATTATATATATTATATATTATATATATATATATATATATATTATATATATAAAATATATATATATATAATATATTATATATATATATATATATATATATATATAAATATATAAATATTATATAAATATATATATATATATATATATATATAATATATATATAATAAATATACAGGGCGTCCCAAAAAAATGTATACACACTTTAAATACTTATAAAGGCAGTGTTTATTAAATACATTTCATTTTCAAAATGTAATAGAATCTACAGACATTATTTAATTGTTTGTCAACGCCTGTTCTCAACTGACGTCCGTTCTGGTCCAGGCACTGCTGATAACGCGAAGCAATGGAATCGCAAACATCACGAAACATTTCGTTGGTATTTGTGCATTCTCGTTCAATGGCTGCTCTCAATTCAGCGACTGTTGCGGTTTTATAGCGTAGACTTTGTCTTTTAAGTATCCCCATAAAAAAAAGTCTAGTGGTGTGAGGTCTAGTGAACGCGGAGGGTATTCTAACGAAACCCTTCGTCCAATCCACATCCACATCGTGCCAAGTACCACTCGCAATACTCCACTCTTCGGTCCGGATCATCTTCATTAATAGCATGGACTAATCTTGGAATGTAACTTTTCCATTGACAGCGCTTCAAAATGCGTTGGACAGACATTCTGAAATTCCTACCTCACGACTCGCTTGCCGCACAGATTTTCTTGGACTTTGGAGATACGTTTCCAGTACTCTTTCTTGCTTTGTGGGGCTTGTCGATGTCCGTGGTCTTCCGGACGCTTCTTGGGACATTCTGAACAGTTCCATCGGCTTCAACTTATCTCTAATTCGAGTGATGGTAAGTCGCGTTGGTGGATCTGTTTGAAACTCCCTCCTAAACTGGTCTTTGCACTTCAACTGCGTTTTCACACTTCCAGTAGCATTTTAGAATGAATTTCCTTTGTTCAAAGCTTAGTCTGACTGCCATTATTAATTCTAATGGTTTAACTTGGAAAGAAAGAAACATCAATTGAGCTATCAGGTGTTAAAGTGTGTATACATTTGTTTGGGACGCCCTGTATATATATATATATATATAAATAATATATATATATATCTATATATAAATAAATAAATATATATATTATATATAAATATATATATATATATATATATATATATATATATATATATATATTATATATATATATACACAGTATATATATATTATATATATATATATAATATATATATATTATATATATATATATTATATATATATATATATATATATATATATATATATATATATAAATATATATATGATAATAAAACCACGAAGGAAAGGAAACACAGAATGGTGCTCAAGCGCTTTCGTCTAATGACATCCTCAGGAACACTGAAGTACATAAAGAGTTACAGCCTATATATAGGTTACAGAAAAAAAAAAATATATATATATACAATAAACGGAAAAATAAAAATAAAAATTAAAAAAAATTAAAGGATTGTGGGAGGCGCATACAAATTTGTAAGGAAAAACTATCTGGCCCATGAATCGTGACCTGGATAACTTCCTCCTTCAGTTAAATGATTAAGTCCCCTCCATTAAGTTTACTTTAGAAGTGGAACAAGACAACTCAATCCCGTTTTTGAATGTGCGTGTACATAGGGAAAGCCCAGGTTTTAAGTTTAGTATCTATCGAAAAAAAAAAAGAATTTGTCCTACGTACAGTTTTACTCGGGACATGACACCCCCACTAAGAAGGCCATTTTTTCTTCAATGTTTCTCCGCGCCCTTGGGATAGCCAGTTCGGAATACATCGATGCCGATTTAGAAAAAATCAACGGTATTGGAAGTGATCTGTGTTATCCATCTGCGTTTATGGAATCTTGTCTCAATAAGGCAAAACGAACTTTCTATCGTGTGAATAATAACACTCGTACTTTGTCAAAAAATATTTTAGTACTTCCATTTTTCCCGGGCTTTTTAGGCATTGCTAATGTACTTAAACTTATGGATATTAATGTAGTATTTTCATATAACAATATTGTGAAAAATATCATAGTAAAAAATAGCCCTACCAATAATTCAGGCATTATCTATAAAATTGGTTGTAAACAATGTGATTCCTTTTACTTATGTCAGACGGGAAAGGATTTGCACACACGTATAAAACAGCATCAATATTCCGTTAGAACAGGACAGTCGTCCAGTGCCCTTTTTGTCCATTTGTCAGAGTTATCCCACTGTATTGACTGGAATAATGCTTCAGTTTTATTTCACTCTAGCAACATTGTTAATCGAAATATTCTTGAGTCTGCCATTATCCAACTTACAAATCACTTCAACATAAGCAAAGGTCTTTATCAACTCGATCCTGTTGTTTTGAATTCCTTCATAACAGATTTAGATAAGAAGGGTAGAACGCTAAATCTTTGGTAAACTTGTATGCTACTCTAATAAGTTATTTTTCAATTTATTTTTATTTACATCGAACCTTAAACAAGAAGGGTAGAGTGCTAAACCCGGGCAGATTTCCAGTATAAATTTGTATTTTTTTTTTTATATAACATTGGTTGGAAAGAATTCATTTGATCTTGTGCTAAAAATCGATAGTTTTTCCTTACAAATTTGTATGCGCCTCCCACAATCCTTTAATTTTTTTTTAATTTTAATTTTTATTTTTCCGTTTATTGTATATTATATATATATATATATATATATATTTTTCTGTAACCTATATATAGGCTGTAACTCTTTATGTACTTCAGTGTTCCTGAGGATGTCATTAGACGAAAGCGCTTGAGCACCATTCTGTTTCCTTTCCTTCGTGGTTTTATTCATCATAAATATTTTTCACGTGTTACTTTCGTGAAATAATTTTCATATATATATATATATATACAGGGGTTAGACAAAAT
>JAJOZX010006026.1:5000-122500 GCA_023014485.1 Bathynomus jamesi | reverse complement strand
TATATATATATATATATGGAATGAACTCAGAATGGTTCCCTGAGTTTTTTATGATACACACAGACCGTGCATGGAACAAGGAACTCTTCTGGGATAATTAAATCCACTATAGTCCGAATAAGTAATGGTAATGACAAATACCATAGTTTTTCTTTTTCATGATGCAAGCCCGACGTGGGCACGGGTCTCTCGCAAAGAGGTCCCATAATATAGCTTCCCTCACCAACTATCTGCAAAGCAGACAGGCCAGCTTTGGGACATGGATCAGGGTTTAAAGCAGCCTAGCCCCACTACATTTAGACCTCAATATAAGTAAAAGACTCGTTTGCATTCACGTCGGATTGAATAAATCAAAGAAAAAGGGTAACTATCATATTTTTAGCCAAAACCAAACCTTAAACCTCAACTGGCAGAATTGAGCGTCCACTTTTCAAGGCACATAACATGTCCGTTTCATGATGGGAATGAACTCAGAATGGTTCCCTGAGTTTTTTATGATACAGACAGACCGTGCATGGAACAAGGAACTCTTCTGGGATCATGAAAAAGAAAAACTATGGTATTTGTCATTTACCATTACTTATTCGGACTATAGTGGATTTAATTATCCAGAAGAGTTCCTTGTTCCATGCACGGTCTGTGTGTATCATATATATATATAATATATATCAAAGCTATTGACTTCTCCTTAGGGAAACGGAGCTTACAGATGAAAAGAAGGACCAACACAACAGCAAACATTTTCGTTTATTTTTTTATACTTCAGACGTTTCGACAAATCTTTTGTCATCATCAGTGAATTATAAGTCTTAAAACCTTAAAAAAAATAAGAATAGTGAAAATTAAATCAAATACAAAATTAAAATCATTAAAATTAAATTGAATTAAAATTATCTCAACTGGTAAATACACAATGCTTACGTCAACCTCCATATTTGGCAGAAACTGAGAGAAAACTGTATGGTCAGTTAATTGGAAGGTATGATATGTCTATGAAAGTTGGATGGTTGGTTAGAAAAGCTGTAATTTGTAAGATGAACTATTGTTGTCAATGGAGGGTTTGTTTCTATAGATGTACAAAGATTCTAAAATTTGGAGTTCTGTAAGGTTATTGGATCTAGTTAGAATTTCGAACTGAGTTTTGTGAAGGGGATGGTTGTTTTCATTACTATGAAACCCATAGCTACCCCCAACACTAGCAAATGCATTTCTTTGCCATTACGAAGAAATTTGGTTGAAAAGTTGTCCTAATAGTTTTAAACCCGTATATTATAGAAGATACGTGGATGACACTTTCTTAATATTTAAACATCCTTCACACGTAAAACTTTTTCTTCATTATCTAAATAAACAACGTAGTAATATTAAGTACACATGTGAAAACGAAACAAATAATAGTTTACCTTTCCTGGATGTTCTAGTTAAACGGACTAATAACAAGTTCCAGACCTCACTATTTAGAAAACAAACTTTTACTGGTTTCGGAACCAATTATTTAAGTTGTGTTTTATAAATATAAGATTAGCGCTATAGTAACATTATTAACAAGAAGTTACCGAATTTATTCAGATTACTTTTCATTAAACGAAGAATTTAAATTTTTAAGACAGTACTTTATTAATAATTACTACCCTTCTAATCTTTTTGACAACCAATTAATTAAAGAAATTTTTAAATAACACTTTTAATACTAAACTCCCCATAACTACAGTACAAAAACAAACCAGATATATTAAATTACCTTTTTTATGGTTATTTATCATTGCGTATTCGAGGTGAAGTGTCCAAACTGCTTAAGTCTGATTATCCCCAAATAAATTTTAGATTCGCCCTCGTCAACCCACTTAAATTATCAAATTTTTTAAAGTTCAAAGACAAATTTCCCAAAACTGTATGCCCTAATGTTGTTTATAAATACACGTGCGACAGCTGTTAGGCTGCGTATATTGGCAGTATTCAACTCCAACTGGAGGTACGCCTTTGTCAACATTTCGGCTTATCAGTCCGTACCAACCGTCCCCTCAGTAGCCCACCACAATCCGCAATTAAAAACCACAGTAATGAAAACAACCATCCCCTTCACAAAACTCAGTTCGAAATTCTAATTAGATCCAATAACCTTGCAGAACTCCGAATTTCAGAATTTTTGTACATCAATAGAAACAAACCCTCCATTAAAAACAATAGTTAATTATACAAATTACAGCTTTTCTAACTAACCAACCAACTTTCATAGACATATCATCCCTTCCAATTAACTGACCATACAGTTTTCTCTCAGTTTCTGCCAAATATGGAGGTTGACGTAAACATTGTGTATTTACCAGTTGGGGTAATTTTAATTTAATTTAATTTTAATGAGTTTAATTTTCTTTTGTATTGATGTAATTTTCATTATTCTTATTTTTGTTTTAAGGTTTTAAGACTTGTAATTCACTGATGATGACAAAAGATTTGTCGAAACGTCTGAAATATAAAAAATAAACGAAAATGTTTGCTGTTGTGTTGGTCCTTCTTTTCATACATATATATGAATTGAATTGAAGGTAAATAATAATAGGTATGTTGGTTAAACACTTATATGTTAGTCTATCTGCATAATGTAGCTTCATAATATTTGTCATATGGACTATAGTTTGCCAATAAACGTTTTCATTTCATTTCAAGTGTAATTCAGTTATATAAATCGGTTATTAGTAAGAAAAATCTCTCTTACAAAGTTCTTACTCGCAGGCTTGTGTAATTTACAGTCAATAATAATAATAATAATAATAATAATAATAATAAAAATTATAATAATAATAAGAATCTTAACACACGCAATTTTATAACGAAATTTGTTGCGCAGTAAAATTATTAGTTCACATAACAGAAGATATTTATATATCGATGTAAATAACAGAAAACTACATATTTAAAAGTAAATAAACAATTAAGCATGTATTATGAATGTATAAAAAGTTTGTGTTTGAGTTTCAGATCGGATGAAAATAAGTCAGTTTCCCTTAACAAAGAGAGAAATTAATTTATTTAAATTGAAATAATAAACCTTCATTTTATTTTTCATAATACTGATATTAAACAAAGAAATTGTTTTTGATTTAAAATATATTTAACCTGATTTTGTTTTTTGTGATGTTCGCATTAGTTACAGTCATTTCAAGTGCAATTGAGTTATATAAAATCTTTCTTACAAAGTTCTCACTCGCAGGCCTGTGTAATTTACAATCAATAATTGGTACCAATAATAATAAATAAATGTTTCTCGTTACAGATAAATCACTAGAAAAACTACATACTTTTAAAATTGTTTATTATTAATTAGTTTGGAAAATCTGGTCAGATTGTGAACTAAGTTGCCAATTATGATTAACGTACTTAAGAAAGAATTATGCAAATACTGTACATTGAATCAGTAAACTTATATACGGTATATATAGGGTGAACCAAATGTAGGTGGACAGTAAATGATAACGTTTATTTTGAGAATACATATTTAATTTTTTTGTATACTATAATACAAAATAAAATTTAAATAAATTTAGTTATAATATTTAATATAATAAAACACAAACACCATAGTTATAATGAACACCATAGTTATAATATAATATAACACAAACCGTATTCAACCTACTGTCCACCTACTTTTGGTTCACCGTGTATAATGAATAAAACCACGAAGGAAAGGAAACAGAGTGGTGCTCAAGCGCTTTCGTCTAATGACATCCTCAGGAACACTGAAGTAAATAAAGAGTTGAAGACTATATATAGGTTACAAGAAAAAACATATATATATATATATATATAATATAGAAAAAAAATTGTGGAGGAGCATACAAATTTGTAAGGAAAACTACCAATTTTAGAACTTTGCCCGAATTCAACACAAGATCAAATGGATTGTTTACAACCAATTTTATAGATATTGCCTGAATGATATATAGGTCACAAAAAAAAATAAGAAATAAAATAAATTGAAAAATAAAAATTGTAAGAGGAGCATACAAATTTATAAGGGAAAATTACCAGAGTTTTAGCACTCTGCCCTTCTTGTTTAAATCTGTTCTGAACGAATTCAAAACAATGGGATCGAGTTGAAAAAGACCTGTGCTCATGTTAAAGTTATTTGTAAGTTGGATAATAGCAGACTCAAGAATATTTCCCAACCTTCATCATGTGCGATCCCGAAAATCATGTTCACACAATTCAAGACCCCAAACACGGGTCGAAATCCGACAAACTCCCCAAAAGTTATTTTATACAGGGTGTACATAAAGTCAGGATCTATTTTTGTGAAATAATTATTTTTTCTATTTTTCTTTTCAGAAGCCCTTAGAATGAATACAGAAGAGCGTGTGGCAATAGTAATTTGGCGAATCGAGGGAAAGAAATACAATGACATCAGAGAGAAGTTTAGAAGGAGATTTCATAAGCCGGGGCCAATAGACAAGACAATACGAAAATTGGTGAACAAATTTAAACGAACGGGATCTGTAAATGATGAAGCAAGATCAGGACGACCGTGTATGTCAGATCTTACCGTGAATGCAGTACGTGGAATTATCACTGAGGAGCCACGTACGTCCGTTCGTGCTGCATCACACAGACTCGGCCTTCCGACGTCATCTGTGCACAAAATTCTGAAAGTTAATTTGCAGAAGAAAAGCTATCATTTGCAGGTTTTACATGATTTACATGAGGAAGATTTCCCTCGACGAAGTGCTGTGTGTGCTGATCTCGTAGAACAAATCTGGAGTGATAATTTAATGGACAACATTCTCTTTAGTGATGAAGCCACTTTCCATACATGTGGAAAAGTAAATCGCCATAACTGTCGAATTTGGGCAGATGAAAGACTGAATGATTTCGTCCAAAATTGGGAAAGAGACTCACCTAAAGTTAATGTCTGGATGGGTTTAACAAAATCTAAGGTTTATGGTCCTTTTTTCTTTGCTGAAGCTACAGTTACGGGGCTTATTTATCTGGACATGTTGCAGCAATTCCTTGAACCTCAGCTGATTGGGGATAGGATTGTTAGTACCGTCGTCTATCATGATGGTGCTCCTTGTCACTATGCCACAAAATTGTTCAGGATTATCTAAATGGACGTTTTCCAAATCGCTGGATCGGACGCGGAAGCAACAGACCTTGGCCAGCGAGATCACCAGATTTAACCCCTTTAGATTTCTTTGCATGGGCTTTATCAAATCGCACGTCTATCAGACGAAGATTACGAGTCTTGAAAACTTACGTACACGTATACGAACTGCTGCAGATAACATAACCCCGCAAATGCTCCAGAATGTGTTTAGAAATGCTGCGGAACGATTTGAGCTGTGCAGGGATACTGATGGGCGTCACGTCGAATCCTACTCTTAATTATTTAATAAATGTTACCACTTTATCATTTTATGATTGAATTCCATATAATTTCCAAATGCTTCACAAAAATAGATCCTGACTTTATGTACACCCTGTATATTCACACTTCATAAGTACAGCATTTATTATGGGCCGGAAGGGACCGGATTTCAGCTGTTATATGCAACTACATTCATAATTGATAAATATCTTGTCAGACGGCCGTAGGAAGAGAATTGAAAATAAAATTATCAGATCGGTTCGGGATCCCAAATATGATCTTCGCGACCCCAAGGTTGGGAAGCCTTGCTCTAGAGCAGTGGTACTCATTGCGCGGCTCGTGAGCCAAATGCGCTATATATGTATATTTGGCTCGCGAGCCGCCCAATGAGTACCACTGCTCTAGAGTGTCCGAAAAATCTTCTTCCTCTTCTACAACTCTATAATCACATGGTGCATATTCTACAATCACCACCATTTTCTCTTTCTTATAACCAATAGTATATAATCTAAAATTAGGTTAGCTACTTTACATTTGTATAAACAGTAACGAAATGTATTAAACAAATAACCTTTACTCTATCCCATTTTCTACTAAAGCGTTTGCCAGGGCTTCATCGGGTAAACTTTCCAATCATTACTATTAACCTCACTAAGTCAGTCTTAAGTATATTTGTTTATTTTCATATTATTTTATTAGTATATTAATAAATATGTTTTATACTTCAAGTTTATTCTTGTTATTTAACTAACCTTTACGAATACATATCAGTTAAAAATCTATTTGAATGACTTTCACAGAAACATCACATATCTTTGTCTAACACCGACATTTATTTCAAACCACTCACTCAAGATACCATTCACTCTTACACGTGCGTAACTCTTATAAAGAAACTTCACACCCTTCAACAACGCTTCGAACCCCGATAATAAGTATTATAACAAAGAAATGAGAATGAAACATTTTAACTTCAATAAAAATTACCTTGTTCAGATATTATATTTATAGAAATATCTCGTATGGTACAACTGCATGACCCCTCAGGAGCAATGATATACACTATGCTTCCCAATGTATGACAAACTTAATTAGGACTAAATAACTATTTAAGACAACCTTATAAACATTCTATGAACAAATAAATCAAGATTTTCTCTCCTCTCTCTCTCTCTCTCTCTCTCTCTCTTTTTACCAAGATATCTTTATTCCAGTCATACCCAACCGACTTAATGACCTAATATATTAATATACATTTATAATCATACAAACTCACATTCATCATCGGGAGTCGAGCCCCCGACCATAGTGTCTCCTCTTCAAATTTCCATGTTTTTCTCCGCAAAGCTCTAGCAAAAAAAAGGTGCACCTAATGCCACCTATATATATATATATATATATATATATATATATATATATATATATATATATATATATATATATATCATAATATAAGAAGATGCAAAATGAAAAAAGTAGGAAAAATATCAAAGTATGTAAAAAAAAATACATTGAAAAGAAAAATTTGTACATAACATGTATTTTAAAAATATAATAACATTGAAGGTTCTATAGTTATCGTTATAACAAAGGGCACAGTATCGTAGATACCAAGTATCTGGTGTCCTTTACTGTAGGTATTTCGTCACTTTTTATACATTTGTGTTTAACGAAGCAAACAAAAGGGCATATTTTGTCGCCATGTCATTTCATTAAACAACAAAGTCAGTCTATATTTTCTAAATTACGAGGGGCGGTCAGAAAATAAGTTTACACGGCTTATAATTTCGTAACTAAAGGACCTACATTGATTATGTTTATATCAGGTGAATTCGTTAATCACTGTTGACAACACTGCAAGTCGACTCGGCTGCCATCTACCGTACATTGGTTATATGAGTCAGTTGAACATGGCGGCTCGACTGAAACAGTGCCCTGCCGTACGGAGCAGTCCAAGACGTTTACGTTTAATGGCCACTCGTAAACGTTCCAGTGTTGAACAATATGCAGCTGCATTGATTGTTGTGTCTTTTTGCATGAAGTCTGCGAGCAAAACGCTTTTGTGGTCCCAAAACACGGTAACCATCACTTTGCCAGCGGACCTGACAGTCTTGAGCTTCTTTGGTCGCGGGGACCCAGGGTGTTTCCATTCCATGCTGGCACGTTTTGTTTCCAGAGTACGGTGATGAACCCATGTCTCCACAGACTCGAAATATCGTTGCAGAAATGACAGGGCACTGTTCCAGTCGAACCGCCATGTTCAACTGACTCATATAACCAATGTACGGTAGATGGCAGCCGAATCGACGGGCAGTGTTGCCAACAATGATTAACGAATTCACCTGATACAAACATAATCAATGTAGGTCCTTTAGTTACGAAATTTAGTTACGCCGTGTAAACTTATTTTCTGACCGCCCCTCGTATCTTAGCCATCTTCAGTACAGTAACAGTAATGTTTATCACATTGGTGTGAAGAGACAGTTTTGGACATTAAGATTGAAAGGAGTACATCGGTACATCACTACATAAATCTCTTTATGGCATAAAACAATATCTTTGTATTTCTCGAAAATAGGTTGGTAGGCTGAGTAGCCTGAGAACAAAACATCTCTATCTTTAATAACTTTAAGCATAAACACAGTTTTACCACACCCTGTGGCGCCATTTATATTACACATTGCTGGACTCGAGAACCTGAATTTTTCTAGAGTCCATCTTTTGTGTGACACATTCTTATGGAAGATGTAGAACTTGATGAAGATTCAGAAGGCCCTCGAGACGCTATGCCGGTATCTTCAACATCCGGCTCTGCTAATGGGTACGGTTTCGTAGATTCGGTCCGGAACCGTCCGGCTCTGCTATTGGAAGAACCACTCGAGGATTTAGTCAATAACCCTTAACCTCCGCGGATGTTAAGTGCCCAGTGATGGAGGAGGAGGAGGATGATATAGCTGAAAATCACTCCACGGTAGGTAGTACCTCAAAACGCCCAAGATTTGGTACCACGCGTAGTTCTGAGGACACAATGTCACCACCAACGACACCAACCCCATCAATATCAAACCCTCAAACAATACGAGGGAGTTCAATTCGCACCGCATCACCTCAGCTATCTACAGCCTACGCACCACCCCAAGTCCCAGTTTCTTCTTCTTCTTCTTCTTCTTTTGATCCGTCTACACCCCGCGTATTATCAACATCAGCATCAACATCAACAACTCATCCTTCAGACGGGGCGCATCAATCAAGCTGATGCGCAATGTAAGCAAGACACCTGTTCTTGTCAGGAACAGGTACTCTGTTAGGATTTACCCACGAATCGTCTACGCTGATGGCTTCGAGCAAGGGCTTCGTAATGTAGTTCGATGCATTGTAACATGTATTGTTCAGCGTAAATGAGGGTCGGTAGGCCCGAGTTGAAGTTGGCGCTTGGCTTCGAACCGGTTGGTGAGGCCAGGGACATGTTTTGGATAGTAATACCCTATACACAATTGGTGGCAGATGGTAGTGATTATATCCTAGCCGAATTGAAGAAGGAGATATGCAGAGCGGGTCAAAGTTTACTTGGAAAATTTCACGATTGATATTGACCAAGTCTTCCGTGTTGAGCGGCATGATGCTACACCCTACACTTTAAATTTTAACAGTTATGGGATTTACAGAAGGCATACAATTATTCATCGTGGTTGTGGTTTTATGGCCGTGATGCTTGCACATATGTTCGCCGTTCCTAATATAACAAACAAAACTATTTGGATGCCTCCGGTTATAAAACGTGAGCAAAAGTTGGTTAGAGATTGTAGACATAATTTTTACTGTAATATGGTCCTGAAGAGTTAGTGAAAATGGAGTGGGAAATGAGAGTACGTACAGTATAGTTGTGTTCGGTTTGGATTGGTAAGGTAGAAAAAAAGTATGTATTTAAAAGCCGTGTGAGAGATCGTACAAAACCTAATTTTATTTTAGGACTGGTAGGTGCAACCTATCTTCCTATTAGACATATTATACCACTTTACGTTAACTATGATAAAAGCCGTAAGTATGGAAGCCATCATGATTTATGTAAGGGGTGCCTTGAGTTTACGGATGATCTGCTAAACTATTGTCAGGACTGTCATATGGTATGTGCTCAATGTAAAAGCCCTAGGTGCGAATGCGTAAGTCGAGTGGTAGAAGCTGAGAAGGGAGATTGTACTTTTTCAGCCGATGGTTTGAGTGAGAACTCACTCACCGGAGAGAAGACGGTTTACTCCTTCGACGGGGTGCCGTTGGCATGGTTGTCCCCGTCCTGAATGTGGTATCACAGACGACTTTCACCGCTGATAGTTTGGCATGGACTCGTACTCGAGATTAGTTTATAAGCTCCCAGTTCACTCACATTGTGGGAGCACGAATATGATGAGTGGATGGAAACCGACGAAATAAACGTTATCAAGAGAGCAATGGTTGTGGGTCCTCGGTGTTTGAGGGAGATGATTTGGGTGATGAGTGCGTGCAGAGGCAGGATAAATGTTTGAATATTAGGAGGGTTAGTTGTGTGGTTCCAATTGGTAGATTGTCTATTAGTGGGAAAATACGTTTTGAGGAAATCGAAGGGTATGCGTGTACTGCCAGTCGAATGAGCATCAACGTGAGTCAGTCAGAGAGAGGAGTTAGCGAGAATGTGGGTCACGAATTAGAAAGGATCGAGTGTATTAGAACAGAGAGTGAACAGACTGAAAGTGCAGTGTGTAGTGAGAAGCTGGAGCCGAAATCAGTCCCTAGAACTCGTTCTAAGGGTACTGTGCAGGAAATTCCCAATGTGCAAGTCAATCCAATTGAGTATAAGGTTAGGCATAATAGAAATGTCTAAGTTTTGTAGCATTTCTTTGATATTATCGAAATTGTATTTGGATTTTTTTACTCTCTAATTAAACTTGTATATAAACTTGGATATGAAAAATAGACTCCTGTATCTAATTTGCATGTCATAGACAATAAGAATTTGTAATTTATGGAGAAAATAGCATTAATTATTTGTTTTATAAGCTACTTTTATTTAGTATTGGCAGTAATTACTCGTAAATTAATGTACGGCTGTTTTTTTTAGAACTTTAAAATAGCTAATGACTAAGAATGTAATAAGGGATAGGTATGTTTTTTCATTGAAATTAGGGCACGAGCACGGTTATGCATGTGTTCGAAACATCATACAGAGGGGTATCTAGGGAGAAAATTTTTATGAGCGAATTAACGGACCCAGAGAGAACTCAGTGCCACCTGACACGATTGCGCCATTTCTGGATGAACTGCTGGTGAACAGGATCAATGCCAGTGAATGTTTATGCAGAACTACTTGCCAGCTTGCACGGTTGAGCCATTTCTGGATGAAATGCTTGGTGAAAAGAATCAGCGGTAATGAATGTTCAAGGACACAATTTCGTGTTTCTCATCATATGAAGATGAAGAGCAGATGCCTGGCAAAGAAACGGCTGGCTGCATGTAACTGCTTCGCTGATTATTCTGTTATCCTAAGTTTATTAATTTAAAAAAAAAAGGGAAAATGGCTAAAAGTGTATAGAGAAGTTTTTCTGAAATGTTTGGGGTCCCTGTTTTTGTTCAACAATTGAATTTATTTTATATTTATTATATTTTATTTGTCTGTATATATTGCGGGTTTGGGTAGCATATTTGTATCGGTATAAATTTACTCGTGTATCTCGTTAATTAGGGCCTAGGGAGTGTGCTTGCTTGTAAATATGTATATAATTGGGTATGTTCTTCCGTATCAGTGTAATTACGTGTATTGATGGTGTAGGTAACTTATATATGTACAGGCTTGTTAATATTGGTGAGCTAATAGTTTTGTGTAGGTAAATTGAGTATTCAGTTTTTTTTTCCCCTTTTTGTATTTAAAGAACTTGCAATATTTTATTAGGGAAACCAGTCTGTCGGTGTCTCATGAGTGTGTGAGTGTGCTATAGAATGTATGGTTAGAATGAAATTTTGTTTCATTCTTGGGTGGGGAAGTGTAACAATGTGCATGTAGTGATTTTTTGATGATCCGTTGGGTGGTTGGTTGTATGGTATGTGATACGTGGCTGAATTTCGTGCGTGCTTGGACTTTTGAATTTTGGTTGCTTGAAAGCGGACAGCTGGTCTTGAACTGTGGGAATTTTGGTGATTAAAGGGAGTAAAATTTAAAATAAGAAAAAAGTATTATCGAAGGTTTCCCTGTAAAGGAATATTTGTATTAGGTGAGTCATTAATGCTGTACATGATTGTAAATCCTAAAATATTGTGTATATTGAGCTATTTTCAGATATCTTTTAGAGTGATACATAAATGTTTTCATATTAGATTTGGTTGGACAGAGAGAGCATACTGTAACACCACTAATCTAAGAATTGTCCTCTGCAAGAAAAGTAGGCTGTGTTATAAATTTGTTTCTATGTATATATAATGTATGCATCTACTTAAGCTTTTTATTATTGGAGAAATGTTATTTATGTAAGTGGTGTTTTATTAGTTATTTTCTTCCGAATTTTTTTAGGAGACGGAGTTGGGAGACAGACCTCGCAACTTCTCGCGGTAATTATGTATATTGAGTAACTCAGTCATTTTACACACCAAAATACATTTTTCTAGTAGTATTTGATGTGATTTGTTCAAATCTGACCTCCATTTCCCTCGGAAATGAGATCCAACAAAGTTATAGTACTTTGAAGTTTGGCTTATTTTCAAGGGAAATGGAGGTCAAAATTTAAACAAAACACATCAAATATTACTAGAAAAATGTATTTTGGTATTAACCTAACCCTAAAACTAACATAAGTGGAAATAGTAACCTAAAACGCCTAAAACTAACGAAAATATCATTACTTAACCTAACCAATCATCAAGGGCATTCAGTTGGCCTAACAGGTTAATATTGGCTTTTTCACCTAAATATCTTCTGATCTTTTCGTATTAGGCACTCACTGTCACATTTCGGGCAAGTTAGGATGAGAGAATAACGCCGTAATTAATAAAAACATCCAATGCTTTCTCTTCATCTAGGGCACATGACGAATCAAGTTCTCAAAGTCAGAAACCACACGAACAGCACAACATAATTCTATCACAAACACGACCAAACTGAATCCAATTACAAAAACAAAAATAGCCAGAACAGAAAACATCCAACTAATTAAGTCGCAGAGTAGCAAAAAAATAGCTCATATCATATTTTCATGACGTCACCAGGCAAATATTGGGAGGGTGGGAAAAAAATGTCGCAAAAATGTCATAATATTCAAATCTACATAATTTGGTAAGGACGCATCTGCGAGCATAGTGACTTATATGAAAATGATGAGAAAATTATGCTTTAATATTTTATAATTATATTTGCTTTTGATATTCTGAGTACGATAAAACTCATATTAACCCTTCTCGCAAGCTCTCTAAATAAACCCCTATTCTATTTGTACAAGTGCCAGTTATTTAAATATTTAATATTGTAGGTTTAAGTTTAGGTTAAGCTTACGTTAAGTTTACGTTTAGGTTAAGTTTAGTTTAAGTTAAGGTAATGATAACTTCTGTAGGCAGCCTGATTTGCCTTGTATTTATTAATATATAGTTTTGTAATTTAATGTTTTACTGGTCCTGGCTGGGACGGCCTCGCGCTGTAAAGGGGACATATATATTTGTTTGTGGAATCCTGGTCACGGTAACAATACGATTTCTGTTCGTTGTAACCCAGCGTCATGAAGAACATCTCGTACCCCGTAGGTGACCCTGAAAAACTTGTGGGTACTGCCCTGCCATCCATCGAGTTCTCTACCAATTTAAAGGAGGACTATTTTGGCTTTTCCTTCGTAGCTATGTCTCTCCCTCGCGATTTATGAATGTCTCTCTAACCCTTTGTTATAGATCACAAACTCATGTTTTCCTTGTGCGTGAAGTGTGCAGAGAACTGCGGGGTACGTAATCATACATACAGTCAGAGGAAGATTCGTGGCGTTTTTACAAACCCTGAGTTCGCCCTAGCATGATTTATGAGGTGTGAGATTCCAAAAGTTCGACATTTTCTTCACTCCTAACATCAACACCTTCTTGAAAGACAAGGTTGAAGCATTGGGGTATCCACAGGGCGTTGAGACCGAAAATGGGAAAAAGGCCTATATTCAGCGTCACCATGATCGTGAAAGGATATAGCTTGATCGGGAATACATTGCGCGAAACTCTGGCAAGCGCTTTAGTGCAAAATTTTGCTTGAACAGTCTTTGGAGCAGGTTTGCGCAGAATACCGACAAGGGAAATGTACACCTGACCCGGCACATAGTTTCGATGAAGTATGGGACTAGGCCAAAGCTGACGATAAGGAGGTCCTTATTGTCCTTGAAAATTGTACGTGTAGCAGAGGCAGATCCAGGGAGGGTAGTCTAGTGGTGACATCAAACAGACATCATACTGAGTATTTTATTTAATCCACATTTTTTTATATATTATACACTTCACCCACCATACTGTGAGGTAGCAACAGCAAACAGGCTTGCTCTTCCTGTGTGTTAGCTGAAAGATATCAAAAATTCACACTCCCCTGAGGGGATGATCCACCCTAGTTTTCAATGGTGTGGTAGTGATAGTTGCAGTGACAAAAAAATATTTTTTTTAAAAACATAATAAAGAAATCATAAAAATAATATAATTACTAATAAAATATTTCTAAAGAATGCCAAATTAAGGAAGAGAAAAATCGGTATATTAGGTATACACATGGCAGTAATAGAAAACGATATTTTAAGAGGAACAAATATCTACTGAGCACAATGACAAAAATTTATTGTAGTTGCATGAAAATTGTGGATTTTATGGGCAATTTTGGAAAAATAGTGTAAAGCGTTTTATGAACTTCAGTAAAATTTAGACTTGGTCTCCTTTGCGGACCTAACCTGGTGGGGGGGCACGTCCCTAAGAACCCCCCCTTGGATTCGCCCATGGGTAGTCAACACGTATATAATACGCTACAATAGGACTGAGCTGACCGCACACACATCTCGAGTCAGAAAAATCATCGTGGCGAGTTTAACGACAGCTTATGGACGCATCAAGATTTGCGAACTGATGTATTCTCTGGATGGGAGGGTATTGTTCGCAGATGCCGACAGCGCAATGTTCATAGAAAAAGAAAGGGAATATACGCCCCCTATAGAAGAATTCCTCAGCGAGCTCACTAATGAGATCAAGGATGAGTACGCGAACTCATTTGTATCATCCAGGTCAAAAATAAGGTTGGTGACGATTTCAAGTACATCGTTAAAGCAAAGGGTATCACTTTAAATCCTGCAAATCGAGAGATCATGAACTTTGAATCCCTTAAGGGTTTGGTGTGCCTGGAGGGCCCAGTAAGGAATGACGTTGATAATGATAATCGTGCCGTGCCTTTTCACCTGATTGTGGGAATGCATAACTTCAGGGCACAGAAACTGGGTGGTGTGAAAGAACTTAAAGGGTCGAAGGTGTATCGGAATACCAATCGGAAGCGGTACCAAGTAACCGGTTACCAAGTAACCGGTTACCAAGTAACCGTTTCCGTAGGTAGTAATTAAGTGGTATAGGGCCTACATATTTTAAAAACTTTTTATTTACTTGTTATTATTGAATGGTTATTTACTTGTAATTATTTTACTTATTCTGTGCACTTAAATTTTTTTACGCACTTAAACTGTGCGTTTCATTTTCTTTTTAACCTTTGAATGATAATAAAAAAAAAAAAAAAAAAAATATATATATATATATATATATATATATATATACACACACATATATAGTGTGTGTGTGTGTGTGTGTGTGTGTGTGCGTATGATGGATTGTAATCTATAGACTCCACCCACTATGGTGCGCGCACCAACAGTAGCATTTGATTTGTTTTCCTCACTGGTCACAATATATAAAATTCCGCCCACAAACCCGGTAACATCATTATTACGCATTGTATTTATTCAGGTTAGTTGCGTGTAAAAGTTTGTTGACGTAGACACGCTCTCTGTTATTAGATTTTTTTTTTAATTAAGAAGTACCGCCAATTTCAACTTTTAATCAACTATGGCAGTATCTGATATTGCGTGTAGTGCCTTCCTAAAGTGGTATTCCATGAAATCCGAAGATGTAATGGCATCCGTCCTTTCGTGCATCTTTTGACGTTTTCAAATCAATCTGCGTTAAATCACGCACGCGAAGTTAACGAATCAGGATGTTCGGCTTCTTTACGGTTACTCTAACGAGAGTATCACAGGGTTTCGCAATGCTAAAGACGTTTTGGAGTATGGTGTGAATTTAAGATCTGTTAAAGTATACAGTCGTTGTGAAGTCAATGAATCAACGATCAGTGAAGAAAAACACTCTGGATTATGAAACTCACTGGCGAATGGTACCCAAAGGATTATTGCGGCATGTTACATTTCACTGATTACACACCCATGTTAGAAAACTTCACCTTCGTTATTATGGGCGATCTGAAATACTTTTACCACTACATCCAGGTATACCATGATGAGGTGACTAGCGAAATCATTGCTGAAGGTCTGTATAAATTTTTAGTAAAATTTGGTGACGAATACTTTTTAGCCCCCAAAGTGGAACAATATGGGCAATGGGCATGCCTACTTCTCAAATAGTGTTAAAGGAATTACTATCGTTTCATTTAATGTGCTAAGTAATTTTGTGAATATATTTTTTTTCTTTTTCTGTCCCACCCCAAACCTAAGTTTTTTTCATGTTGGTACATATCCTTACATGATTCGTCCGGTGCGATCGTGTTAGTGCCTAGCAACAGTTGAAATCCAGAGTCCTGAGTCTGAAGCATCGTGACTTACTCTCCTCGCAGCATCAACAGCAGTGCCACCAAGAAATATCAAGAAAGAAATGTGGAGCTACCCCTAAGCAGTATCCTGAACGTTCAGTACGATGTAACCTTTTACAAATCCGTGTGCGTGTTTAAACGTACCAGTGGCGCAGTTAATTACGTGCTCGAAACAAAATACAAGCGTACAGATTCGGCAAAACATAATGTTATTGAATTGAGTGTCGAAGAGAGGGCAAGTCTTTATGGTAGTTGAGAAATGGGTTGAAAAGAATTATAAAATACCTGCAGGAACGAGTGCAACAAATGTGACGATTAGTGATACCCCCTTATGCTCTATTATTTGTGTTAAGTGTGAACCGCGATACTGCTGAACCCTGCATTGATATACGTCTGATGCGGAAAAGCAGAGTTAATAATGTACTTGTACCTACTCTTCAACGGTTCAACCTCGACAGTTATTTGAAATAGCCACGTTCCGCAAACTGAAACCCATATTAGATGCACGTGTTGGTGATAAACACTATTTTGATGCTATCCTCGAACATGGTTACACTGCTCTGCTCGGCGATTTTACGAAGTCCAGAGACGAGGAAGGCGAGAATGGGTTAGAATTTAGAGAATATTTAGAAGACACCTCCCCGAGAAGTATCATTCGCTTTGGGACGCTGGATTAGAACGCTACAAACCATCCCTCGCCTTCACCGTTCATCCGCAAGAATTGTTTCTTTATATAAGACAGTGGCGGCTCGTTGGTAGGCACTGCGGAACTGCAGCACCCCTAAATTTTTTATTTACAATTGAAATAATCAAGAACAATATAAGGATGAGCTCAATGAATAACTTTTTCAATAACTTTTGAAACTTTTATTCATTGCTCAATGCTCATCCTTTTATTTCAGTAATTATTTCAACCCATTCTTAGAGACAGCACCTCTAGAATTTTTAGTCACGAGCCGCCACTGAATTAAGGTACAACAGCCGCCACGATTTACAAGACTTTTCACCCAACGATATGAACTGTAAACTATAGGCGGTTAAAAAAACTACTGAAAGGAGAATAAACTAGCGTTTAGAACGGACAGTGTACACATTAACTTTTAACAAAATTAGTGACATAAACGAACATGTGCTTCAGCAGGCTTTTGAATATATCATTTCGATGATTCTATTTATAAATAATTCACCGTTTAAAGTATGAGGCTTCCTATACACGATATATGAACATGTCACAGGTAGTTGTAAAGTGGGAACAAAAATAACCCTAAACGAATTTAAAGGGTTATATATCGTATATAGGAAGCCTCATACGTTAAACGGTGAATTATTTATAAATAGAATTGGGTGTGTCGTGCAAAGTAACGAGGATGTACCTATTTCCAGCATTATTTGCGAATTCAGCATACTCACAAAGAAATAGTGTTCAGAGGTGTTAATAAATACTGTATTATTACTTCTAATTTCATGATGAATGTATTATATAAAAACTATAATTAATTTTATTATTTGTCCTGCTTATACGCTTTTATTTGTAAGTACTGTATATTAATAAAGATAAAATATAGTCTCCTGATATGTTACTGAATATTCAATGTATGTATTCTTATTTCTAATTTTATGATGACTGTATTATATAAAACTATGAAAAATGTAATTAAATATGTGATTGTTTGGAAGTTTACTAAAATTAATGTTAATAAACAGAGTGTACAGATGTGTTTTATTTATCCTTATTAAATTATGGCTGTGTAACACATAATAATAATAAAATGATTGGTTGTACACAGAAAAGCACTGCTTATGAGTGGGCTACTTTAGTTCGAATTAATTAAGTGGGGGTTGCCGGCTACCGCTTCGTCGTGACGTAAGATGCAGAAAAGAAAATCGCCAAGTTCCAGGTAGCTCTGAGGCTCGAACTCACGACTTAGTAGAGTCGGGCGGTGCCCTAACTGATCGAGCCACGAAACGCTCATTGAAGGATAAAACCAGGGTAAAATTGGATAGCTCTTTAAAATACTGAACGCTTCGCCACATAAAACATAAATTTATGTTTTTGGTGGCGTGGTATTCAATAATCTAAACTCCAAAACGCTCTACAAAGTTATCCATATTTTTCTTTTACTTTATTTTACTCTTTATCCTGATGGAGATTCTCACTGAGAATCAAAATTAATCGATTTATTAAAGAAATTTCTTTTTTTTCGTGAGTTTTATCTTTTATTTATGTCTGCAGTTATTGCAGTTTTAACTTATATATATACAAGGTGGGAGAAAAGTCTTTAAAGATTTTATACCTACAACTATTTAGTTAGCAACATTATACAGATAAGTGTTCATATAATGAAACAAATCAAACAAAAAGTCTAACAATTTTATTCATACAAATATTTTGTTAAATTGTAATTTAATCTTCAAAAAGTTCTCCATCCGCTATGATACATTTGTGGATTCTCTGAAACACTTCATTGTTCTTCTGAATATATTGAGTGGGATCCTTTTCAGTTCTTCATCTATTCTGCAAGGGCATTCACATTTGGAAAGATGAAACCAGGAGTGTAGAGTTTGTCCCTCAAATAAACCTAAAGCCAGAAATCACATGGAGTTAAATCAGGTGATCTGGCTGACCATTCAATGGGACCTCGCCGCCCAACCCATCTTCCTTCAAGGTTCGTATCCAACGCCATTAGTAAACTGTGGCAAAACTTTCTCTCAATACCTGGCAATAGGTTTTCCATCCATCTAGCTCTCGATATGTCAAAGGAAACGAGTCCTGAATAACCAATGCACACCCAAACTATTAGTGTAACCGTTTTAACGGGTTTACCCAATCGTTTTTGGGGATTTGTTTTCGCCCAGTAGTGAACGTTGTGTTTGTTTCCTTTACTCGTTAAACCGAAGACGCATTCATTCGAAAATTTGATCTTTCTAAGGAAATCTGGATCACTGTTGAACTTTTCTCATTGTTTCAGCAAAGTGCAGCCGTCTATCAGAATTATCGTCGTATATGAGCTACAAGTAAATGGGTTTGTAATCGTAGTACCCCTGTGATTTCAATATTTTTGCTACTGAAAATTTGGAAATATCCAATTCCTCTGCGACTTTTCTCGTTGAAGTTGTTGGATCGACTTGGAAACTGGCGAGGACATTTTCTTTGTCGTTGTCTCCTGTCGCCGTTACTGGCTTTCCCCTTTCTTGAACGATCTTTTACCAGGTTCCCTGTTTCCAAAAGTTTGAGCTTCCAGTATCGAAGAGTGGTTGCATTTGCTGGTGGTTTATTATATTTTTCTTGAAATAAACGTAAACTTTCTTCACAATTATAAGAAATAGCCCACGATACAAGATACACTTTTTCTTCATCGCTGTATTCCATCCTTACTGATATGGCGTTGACTCGGGCTAGTGTCTAGGGCCTTCCTGTTCTACCCTAGGGTCATTCATGGCTTTGTATAGTTGCTTTGAAAAGTATCGCATAAGCTGCAGTGATAGCACTGGAATTTACAGTATTTATTACTAACAAATTATTTGTATGTATAAAATCCTTAAAGACTTTTCTCCCACCCTGTATAAAGAATAAAGTCGGCTTGATAGGCTCCGCTTATTAAAAAAAGATTACAACATATTCAACTAGGGTAGCTGTTATTGAAATTTATTCTTAATGAAGCTGCAGTACTGTATTATTAAAGTTTATGTGATAACATAAGATGCATTTTTAATTCATTGAGGACGTAAGAGCCATAAGTTGAGTTCAGTTCCTCTTTTACCAGGAGAATTACTAGAGTCCTGCTTTAGAGAATGTCAGTTCATTAAAGATATCTAAATATTCGCATGAATAACCCCTTTCTCTCCAATCCCTTCCATATGGCATCATGGTTTAGGCTAGTCTCAAACTGTTTTGAATGAAATAAATAATTTGGAAAGTAAAGGATTAAACGAAGTATATAATAATGGGAATAAAGCATGGCTCCTTAAACAACCCTTTTACGACCATCTATACTTTACCGATTTTTTTCTTAGCTTCCGCCAAGCGATTTTATTCAGCCCTAGAAAAACTTCTTGGTCATTAAATAGTTAACACGCTCGTAGAATAACGACATGGAGGCGTGGGTTGCCTCGTACATCGTCGGTCTGTTCCTTTATGAATGGGGAAGGATGGAGGAACAAAACGTCTTTTCACGCGTCGTTGCATGGAAGGAAAAGGACGTAAATTGTGTTGATGAATAAAAAATGTCGTTTTCTTTCGACGCAACAAAGTTGAAGGCAATTTCTTCTTCGCGGAACTTAATTATTGCTCCAAAATATGGTCTCGAACCCAGATTTCAGAATAATATTTTTTTATAAGTGAATAAATTCAAGAAGAGGTAATTTTGAGCGAAAAATGAAAACATATAACTTTAAATATACGTGAAAATATCACATTTAATATTAACTGTAGTTCTTTATATATATATAAACTTTGGTTTGGCTTCCGCCCGATCCATTGCTCCACATGGAATCCGAACCACGACAAAACACGGGTGGTCAAAAATTACAAAGTCCTTGCCCAGGCTCGATCACACGACCTCCCGATCAACAGCCCAGTGTCTTAACGACGAAACTACCCAGAGTACCAATTTATCTACCAACAAATTTTTTTTTTATTGTGTGGAAGGATGAACAGCTGGGTTAGCTGCGCGCTGCCTGCTGCTACAGGGAATCAAACCCGAGTTGATGGATTTGTAGTCAGTGATGCTAACCACTACACCACCGTGTCTCTTCACACGGAACGGAGGTCAGGCTGGTAGCCCCACTTCTAGACCTGACTTGATGCAAAATAGAAATGCTGCCCTGAGTTCTTCAGCTCGTATATCCAGGCACACCCCGCTCATCCGGGACCGTCCTGAGCCAGGCGTCTAGTTTTCTTTTGAAGATTTTAACTATGACACCAGTGATGTTCCTGATGTCTTTGGGTAGCTGGCCCTCTGGCAACAAATCTATTTTCTTTTAGAGTTGAGGATGTCCCTTGGCGGACCTTTAGTTTGGGAACATTACACATTCTACCTTTTATATTTTCCAGTGTTGTTTTGGTGGTTATCAGGTTCGGTTTGAGATTACGTTCTAGTTTCTCTATTATTTTCCATGCGTATTTATGGTTATCTCCTTCTTCTTCTTTCCAGCGAACATAGATTTAATGTATGTAGTCTTCCCCAGAAATTGAGTTCTTTGTAGTCTGTTGATCTTGGCTGTGAAATTTCTTTAGATTTCTTCTAGTTTATTAATTTCTTCCTTTTTATGTGGGGATGTCAAGATTGAGCAGTATTCCAGTTTTAGTATGAACAGTGTTTTCAGCAAGGAAATTACTTCCTTGTCGCTTCTTTTAAATGTTCTCAGCATTTGTTCCCTAATTATTTTTGCCTTGTTTATCGCTATCTGATTTTGTTTCAGATTTATTCGTTCATTAATTTTGTAGCTACTCTCCTTCTTTTGCAGAATATTGCTCACGTTTGCTTCTCCAAATCGTTCGTCCTTCCTTTTTCCTGCTTTTTTGAAACATATTTTCCTAAAATTTCCCACGGCTTTTCTTTTAACGTCTCCTCAGTTATTTTGTCCTCGAATACTGTTTCCCAATCTATTTGAGCCTTATTTGATCTGATTTCTTTCCAATTTATGGTCTTGCAATTCGGTTAAAAATCTCAAATTTACTTCTTTATTTGGTGTGTGTATTTTCTTTTGAGGTTGTCTTCATACTGGTTAATATTTCGATAGTATTGTGGTCAGATATAATCGTTGGGGGTTATTTTTTATGTCATCAGTTAGGTTGTTGTTGTTCGTGAATACCAGACCCAGCCAGTTATTCTGTCTGGTGTTCGTTGTTATTTCTTGTGTTAACATAAACTGTTAGAACTGTTAGAGCTGTCAGCATATTTGCTTGTTCCTGGTCCTCTCTTTCCCCCCTTTGTCTTGGTTTATAATTACTTCTTACCCTTTTCTACTTTATAAATGAAAAATTAAAATCTCTGCAGAACATTGTATTGGGAGTTGGGGAGTTTTAGGCTTTATTAAGTTTTTGATATCACCAATGACATCAAAGAATTTTGCAGTTGCAATGTTCGAGGGTCTGTAACTGACCATTAGTATCGCGTTTAGTTTTTCAATTTTTACTGTTAAAAGTTCCATGTAGCCGTTTCGTTTACTTATTATTGTTTCTGCCATGTGACTCTCAAGTATGTATATATCACAGCGGGCCACAGTCACCCTTTCATCTTTCTGTTCTGTGAGCTTGTAGTATATTATAACTATTAATTTGTATTTCTCTTTTGTCGTTTTCACAGTTTTCATATTTTTCTTGGTAGTATTTAAGATGTGTTTCTGTGAGGCACACGATGTCATCCCTTGTGTCATCTATAAATACTTTCAGGTATGAAATTTTGTTTAGCAAGTGGTTCGGTTCTAACCCTTCAGTATTTGCCAGAACCATTTTTATGTATTCACTTTTACGTTGTCCCTTATGTTTTATAAATGCGCTATCCTTCAGTGTCGAATTCTTCATAACCTTTTGGTCCTCCGGGAAGGATCCGTTTACGTTTATCTGTTCTAGTAACTTCTTGCTTCATATTTGATAGCGGTTCAGCTCGGAAGTTTTCACCTGTGCTGAGAGTATGTGTAGTACGAGGATTAATAGCCGTAGTGGGTCAGCGATGTGGAATATATATATATATACTGTATATATACATATGACATAGGATCCCTCCTAAGGAGACGTAATTTTACTTTTAGGATAAAAACGAAGACGTAGAGCAAGAAAGTCATTATATTTGGCTGCAGCCGACGTTTCGGGCAACTCTACCCATTTTCAAGGCCTAATAAATAAAAAGCTAAAATTAATGCATGACAAAAAAAAAAATATACGAATGTCAAAAACAAACTAATTCATAGCACAGAATAAAACCACTTAAAGAATAAAAATTAAAAAGCGTAAAACAAGCATAAGCCAAAAACAAAAATTAAAAATTATATACATGACAAATAACACAAAAGTAAAACTTTAAAACTAAAAACATTCAAACAAATTAGTTAAAAACTTCACTAATAAAAGTTAAATGAAAAAACGCAAAAGTGCACGAAACATACCATGCTCACTTAACATCCTCAAACAACTGAGGCGAAAAGGAAACAGGGTCAAGGGAAAAAACAGAAAAATTTAGTTGGTAGGCATTCTAATTAATATAAAGGGGGTAACAGCTAGAATCAATATTTAAGCTGGAGTTCAGAAATTTAATGCACAAAGATTCATAAATACGGAGAGAGGACGGACATTTTAATGATTTAAGAATTTTAAAGTTATTAACGGAAATATCAACTTTACACTTAACAGAATGATTTCTAATGGCAGACTGTTCCTTTTTAGATAAAACTTTTCCTGTCCTATGGCTAATACCCATATGGGAGCAAAATCTTGCCTGCAAAGAACGAACTGTGCTGCCAACGTAGTTCCCCTGGGAACACCCAGGGCAGGTAAACAAATAAACGACAGAACAGTTCATCGCAGGGGGGATTTTGTCCTTGCAACGGAAAAAACATTCAAGGGTATTATTATTCACAAAAGCAACCTTAAAATCAGTGTGAAAATAAAATTTCCTCACCACACTCAACAATTGCTTTTTCACAAAAGTGTTAAATTGGTAGAGATCAGGTAAAACAAGATATTTACAATTCTTAGGAACATCATACGTTGGGATAAGTTTGTGGAATAAACATTATTAAGTAATTTACCAATAATACCTTGTACAAGAACCCGTGGAAAACCATTTTTAAAGAAAAAATCAGTTAGGAATTCAAACTCATTATGAAGCAGAGCAAAGTTTGAGCAAATATTATAAGGTCTATGCACTAAAGTGCGAATCGAACTTAGTTTGTAATTAAAATCGCAAAAACTAAAAATTAAAACCTAAACCCGTAAAAGTAGGCTTCCGGTATGTAGAAGTTAAAACAGTTGAGCCTGATTTGGAAAAGGAAGTTCAAGGTTCTATTCCTTTCCTTGATGTTTTGGTTTCCAAATCAGGCTCAACTGTTTTAACTTCTACATACCGGAAGCCTACTTTTACGGGTTTAGGTTTTAATTTTTATAGTTTTTGCGATTTTAATTACAAACTAAGTTCGATTCGCACTTTAGTGCATAGAGCTTATAATATTTGCTCAAACTTTGCTCTGCTTCATAATGAGTTTGAATTCCTAACTGATTTTTTCTTTAAAAATGGTTTTCCACGGGTTCTTGTACAAGGTATTATTGGTAAATTACTTAATAATGTTTATTCCCCCAAACTTATCCCAACGTATGATGTTCCTAAGAATTGTAAATATCTTGTTTTACCTGATCTCTACCAATTTAACACTTTGTGAAAAAGCAATTGTTGAGTGTGGTGAGGAAATTTTATTTTCACACTGATTTTAAGGTTGCTTTTGTGAATAATAATACCCTTGAATGTTTTTTCCGTTGCAAGGACAAAATCCCCCCTGCGATGAACTGTTCTGTCGTTTATTTGTTTACCTGCCCTGGGTGTTCCCAGGGGAACTACGTTGGCAGCACAGTTCGTTCTTTGCAGGCAAGATTTTGCTCCCATATGGGTATTAGCCATAGACAGGAAAAGTTTTATCTAAAAAGGAACAGTCTGCCATTAGAAATCATTCTGTTAAGTGTAAAGTTGATATTTCCGTTAATAACTTTAAAATTCTTAAATCATTAAAATGTCCGTCCTCTCTCCGTATTTATGAATCTTTGTGCATTAAATTTCTGAACTCCAGCTTAAATATTGATTCTAGCTGTTACCCCCTTTATATTAATTAGAATGCCTACCAACTAAATTTTTCTGTTTTTCCCCTTGACCCTGTTTCCTTTTCGCCTCAGTTGTTTGAGGATGTTAAGTGAGCATGGTATGTTTCGTGCACTTTTGCGTTTTTTCATTTAACTTTTATTAGTGAAGTTTTTAACTAATTTGTTTGAATGTTTTAGTTTTAAAGTTTTACTTTTGTGTTATTTGTCATGTATATAATTTTTAATTTTTGTTTTTGGCTTATGCTTGTTTTACGCTTTTAATTTTTATTCTTTAAGTGGTTTTATTCTGTGCTATGAATTAGTTTGTTTTTGACATTCGTATATTTTTTTTTGTCATGCATTAATTTTAGCTTTTTATTTATTAGGCCTTGAAAATGGGTAGAGTTGCCCGAAACGTCGGCTGCAGCCAAATATAATGACTTTCTTGCTCTACGTCTTCGTTTTTATCCTAAAAGTAATATAATTATATAATATATATATATATATATATATATATATATATATATATAATATGATACACACAGACCGTGCATGGAACAAGGAACTCTTCTGGGAAAATTAAATCCACTACAGTCCGAATAAGTAATAAATGACAAACACTATAGTTTTTCTTTTTCTTTTTCATGATGTTAGCCCGACGTGGGCAACGGGTCACTCGCAAAGAGGCCCCAAAAATATAGCTTCCTTCACCAGCTATCTACACAGTAGATAGGATCCAGCTTTGGGACAGGCTCTAGGGATCTGGATCCTATCTGCTTTGTAGATAGCTGGTGAGGGAAGCTATATTTTTGGGGCCTCTTTGCGAGTGACCCGTTGCCCACGTCGGGCTAACATCATGAAAAAGAAAACGAAAAACTATAGTGTTTGTGGATTTAATTTTCCCAGGAGAGTTCCTTGTTCCATGCACGGTCTGTGTGTATCATAAAAACCCTCAGGGGACCATTCTGAGTTCAATCCCATATATATATATCATTAGTGTTCAAGACGTGCCAACAAGTTAAGTTCGAGTTATGGGAATGGTTTCACCGTTTTACACAAAGCATAGAGTAGTATGACCGCAAAAAGGCCGAGTGCAATTGCAATGTTTGCATTGTTGATAAAATGTTGCAAAGGAGATTGCCACTGTGGGAGACGGGTTGGCACCCATGGGGAGTTCGCACTCGTGGGGAAGAGGTGCTGCAAGCAAGGGGAGGGGTTTAGTCCCCAAGCTGCATGAAGGGTTAAGTAAGTAGCAAAACCTATCATTCGTGGGTTAACATTCATTCAGAAAAAGAGAAAGAAAGACTCCCCATCATCGTCCACCGGCCACTGCCGACAAGTCGGAAAAATAGTCGAAGAGAATAGGAAAGGGGAAAGATGAAAAGAAGTAAAAGAAGAACGCTTACAAACCATGCAAACACAGTCTTAACTCAAACACTGTCATACCATGCAAACTACAGACATGCAAGTAAAGAGAGGATAGGAAAAGAAAAAAAGAGGTAGGAAGAGTATAACAAAAATTGGGTTAGTTTACGCTACGAGCTACATCTAAGTTCGTGTTAGTCTAATTTTTTTTTATTGCTGGCATATTACACACTGGCATGTCACAAGCTGGCATTAATCGTCAACAGACTCATCCTCGACCATTACCCCCAGAGCTCCTGTTGCTAATTATTTTATTATTTTAAACAACGTTAATATTTTTAAAATGCCTCTCTAAACGGTTTTTAAACATATTAACGCTGCTAGAGTTCACGATGGACGCGGAAAGATTATTCCATTTATCAATTACTTTAAACGTAAAAAGTTTTTAGTGATGTTAGTAATGAAACGTCTGCCACGCAACTTAAATCCGTTATTACGAGTATTGCTATTATCGAAAGTGAACAGTTTGTCAAAATTTACGTTATCGATATTATTAACGATTTTGAAAACTTCAATAAGCTCCCCCCTTAGTCACCTAGTTTCGAGTGAATGCAAGTCTAACTCTTTAATCCTAAGACTTGTTGCGTAATGACGGAATTAGTTTCGTGGCGCGACGCTGAACCCTTTCCAACCTATCAATATCCTCACGCAAATACGGGCACCAAAACTGAACAGCATATTTTAATGAGGCCTGACTAGGGACTTGTAAAGGGGCAATATAATATTCTTTGATTTAAATTCGAAATTACGCGCTATGAAGCCTAACATCCTATTAGCTTTTGCGCAAGACTCCAGGCACTGGTTCCTAACTTTTAAATCCTTAGATAAGCGTACGCCTAAATCTACTTCCTCGTCAACGCTCGGTAACTGTCTACCATCCATCGTGCACGTGTAATTGTTGTTACGAGAACCTATATGCAAAACTTCACATTTGTCTACGTTAAATTGCATCTGCCACTTATCTGTCCACTCCATAATCCTATTTACAAAGTCTTGGAGCCTATTTCTATCGTCCACGTTAACAACTTTACCACCTATTTTAGTATCGTCCGCGAATTTTGACACGTTACTGGTCAAGCCTACATCTATGTCGTTAATGTAGATTAATGTAGAATAGCAATGGGCCTAACACTGAACCCTGTGGGACACCACTACCTATATCCAACCACCCCGATTCACTACCATTAACAACGACCCTCTGTCTCCTAGCACGAAGCCATTCCTCTAACCAGTTAGCTACCTGACCGCGTAAACCGTGCGCTTTAACCTTTGCAATTAATCTTCTATGCGGACTGTATCGAACGCTTTTTAAAAGTCTAAATAAGTAACGTCAGCCACTCTATGCCTATCGTATTCACGCACTATTTCGTTATAAAACTCTAACAAATTAGTTAAACAAGATCTATGGCATCGAAACCCATGCTGACTACTATTAATCAAATCGTGACTTTCTACGTGATCGATAATACGATCCCTAACTACGGATTCCAAAAGTTTACCGACAATTGACGTTAAGCTAATAGGCCTATAATTGCTAGCTACTGTGCGGTCGCCTTTTTTAAAAATGGGCGTAACGTTAGCTAATTTGAAGTCTTCAGGAATAATCCCCGCTTCCAGTGACTGATAAAAATCTTCGTTAATGGGCCTGCGATAACGTCTTTCAAATCTTTCAAATGTCTAGGATAAAGCGTGTCAGGGCCTGGAGGCTTGCTAACTTTTAGCCTATCGATATAAGTCGCACTCTCACCCTCGTAAACAGTTATTTCATTCAAAATAGTCTCGCTACTAAATGGAACGATATCGTCCACATCGGGGACATTATTTACGTCTTCTACGGTAAAAACTGTCGGAAAAAAGGTGTTAAAAATACCCGACATCGCCTGAGCGTCGGAAGCCAAAGCGCCGTTAGCGTCCACTAGAGGCCCTATATTACCTTTATCGGCTTACGATTATTCACGTATTCAAAAATCTTTTTTGGATTATGTTTACTATCCGCAGCTATAAGTATCTCTGAATTACGCTTAGCATTCCTAACTGATCTTTTAACCTGACGTCAAAGCTCGATATATCTGTTAAAGTTAGCTGCCGTGCCATTGCGCTTATTAAGTCTATACGTTCTGTTACGCTCGTTTATGAACTCGCCTATTTCCCTAGTCCACCACTTGGGCCTACTATAATTTCTAGCGCGCTTGGGCCTACGAGGAATAAACTCCTTTTCTATATTAAAAAAAAACTTTCTTTAAACGCCTCCCAATGAAAATTTGCGTCATTACCCATAAATAAGTTATCCCAGTCCACTACTCTCATCCTGTCCGCAAAACTATCAAAATTGGCCCTACGAAAATCAAGGACTTCTATTACGTTACTATCCTTAGTGTTTTCTATCAGTAGCTTAAACCTAATAATTTGGTGATCACTACATCCCAAACTCTCACCTAATTCTAAACTTTCGACTATATTTTCGTCGTTCGTCATCGCCACGTCTAAAATATTGTCACCACGCGTTGGTTCGGTAACAATCTGTCGTAAAATATTATCTTCCATGAACTCAATCAATCTCAAGCCCTCATCATTACCAGTAAAAGTCTCGTAATTAACGTTAGGGCAGTTAAAGTCTCCGACAATTATACTATCCTGATTATTAATAAAGTTACCAAGAAGTGTGTAAAATCTAGTATCGGTATCGAGGGGTTGAACGGGAGGTATATAAACAACAACAAAATTAAAGCTAATACTACTCGCCCTAGCTTCAACGCATATCGCATTAATTGCTGCCAAAAAATGTATCTTAACCTCGATAGCCCTAAGGGAATTACGAATGTACGACAAAACGCCGCCACCAATCCTATGAACCTATCATCAGTAAAAAGTTTAAAATCCACTATATCAAGTTTCCCCAACAAGTCCCGAATCACGGTATTTAACCACGTTTCGGTTATAGCAACTATGTCGTAGTTACCGGAATAAATTATCGCCTTAACCTCTTTTGGACCACTGGGTCAAATTTATACCGTTTCCAATACACGCATTCATAACTTAACCTACAAAAACCTCGGTCGTTAAGAGGTTAAATCCTTTCAATTTATTTTTAATACTACGCGCGTTACAATAAAAGACGTTTAAATTATTTTTTACCGCGGATCGGCATTTTAAACTATTTTTCACGTCGTACTGGCGTTTCCTGGACCCACAACGTTTAAAGAAGGCTTCGACCTATACAGCTTTTGAACGTTCTCATCGATTGACCTACCTAGCCTAGCATTCCCTATTTCATTAAAATGCACCCCCATCTTTTATAAAAAGGCTAGGATCACTAAATTCTAACCACAGCTTTACGAAGGTTACATTTTCCTGAGCACAAATCTCTTCTAGTTTAGTATAAAAAAATATTGTTTTTGACGTAATCATAAGACCCAAACCGTGCCTAGGGTTAATACCTAGAACTAAAGACCTATCCGACTTTGCCTTCAGGGACCTTATTAACCCCCTATATCTCTCCCAAAGGTCAGGCACTCTCGTATCGGGCCTATACGAATCGTTGCACACTACCATCGTCACCAACATCGAGTGACGGGAGGTAACATCAATCCTATCCACTTCGTCTATAATTCTGTCAACCCAGACCCCTGGTAGACAGACCCTCCTCCTCTTGGTTGGATTCCGTTCAACGAACTCCTCATACATATGGCGCACTAATGAGTCCCCAATTAAAATAGTTTCCCCCTCGTTCACATCCCTATCCAACTGGGCGAAAGGGTTCGAAACCTCGATAGGGGGGAGATTCCTATCACCTAACGTATGTGGTCTAGCTTCACCCTTAACTTCTCTAAATCCCTCCCCGTCTACTAATCTCGGACCAACCTTAACCCCTTCCTCAACTCTGTCTAACCTTTCCGATAAGCTACCTATACTAGAAACTATGTTCCTCACCTCACCCTTCAAATTAGGTTCGGCCTTCAACTGTAACCCTACCTCTGCCCTGATCAAGCGTTGCAAGTCTTTCCGTCACCTCGCGTACACTACGTTTTATATGGTAATCGCCATAGGACCGCCGTTGTAATCCTTAAAATCCGTATACCACTGATTAACCCCACACCTAGCACACGACACTTTCTGCGACGGCATCGCGTAAGTTAAAGTAATTAACGTTTATAACCGTCACAAGTTTAAGTTAAATTAAGCCGGCACGCTATGAAAAATTCTAAATCGCTAAAAACCACTAATATTCAGTTACTTAACTATAAAAATGTGAATATAAACGCAAGTATATAAAATTCAGAACTTTCCAAAAGTAAATTTATCGGCAATATCGAAAAGTAGAAACAATATCAGAGAGCCCATGGAATGCGTCCGCTCAGTAAGGATTCTGGCTGAGAGAGGAGAGCGGAGACAGAAGATCTTTTCGCTGGCATGTCTCGTCGCATACTGGAGCTCTTGACCTCCTCAGTTGGCTTAGAAGTCTTAATCAGCCAGTTGGCTTAGAAGGCTTAATTGGTTTGTTTAGAAGTCATATATATATATATATATATATATATATATATATCCGAGCCAATCCATAAGAATAGTTGCCAGATTGCTCTATTTATTTAATTTGTATATACTAATGGAGAGATGTTCTCCATATAATGAAGTTCTTGACAGCCTCAGTCGGCTTAGAAGGCAATGCAAATATATGTAACTTTTGTAGTGCTGTTAATTTTGGCGTAGAATAATTAAATCAAATAATATCATTTGTATATAATTTGATAATAAAACACAACAACGTCACTCTGTTTATTTAGTCGCAAAACGAGTTATTTAACATGGAATCAATTATTTAATATACATTTATTCGAAATATATTGGAGATAAATATACAATAAAAACTAATAATAGTAGAAGAAACCTATATACACCAAAAAATACACACTTTAAGCGAGGAATATATATATATATATATATATATATATATATATATATATATATATATACGACCATAAATAATAATAGTAAAGTAGAAATCTATATACACGTTTAATATATGTACGCCAACTAAAAATACACACTTACATATAAACTTTAAAAATAATAGAAGCAGAAGAATTCCAATACATGGATAATATATATATAATATATATATATATATATATATATATATATATATATATATATATATATGTGTGTGTGTGTGTGTGTGTGTGTGTACACACCAAAAATATACACACTTTATGTTTTACTGCGCTTAAATAAAATACTAAACTCGCATGTGATCGAGTCTAAAGTTATATCTTCGTTGCTTGTACTACACAATAAATACGATTATCATTATTTTACCACTCAAAGTATGTGGAAATCTATAGTCATTGTAAAGGGCTTTCAGATCGTTTAACACTATTTTTGTACCCACTTTACAATTGGATGGTAAGTTATCATTCTCTTAGACACGGTTAGAATACATTCAAATGCACGCACAAAGAGGGCATCGTTTGCCACAACATCATTATTAAATTCAAGTTTATAAACACTCCTTTCCAAACGAGGGTTTATTCTTTCCAATCCGAGCTTTTCAATCGTGAACTCTTCTTCACAACGCATATCGATAATTGAAGCAATCTTCAAGTCGTGCTGACAACTGACCATTATATAAAGAAATAGCTCTTCAGGGTGAACAGTGTAGGTGAGCTCAGCCCTGTACCGCTCAAGTCCTTTGTGCCAAAGTTCAAGATATTTCGAAGAATCTATACCTTTTAAATACGTATCCAGTTCCAATCCATTCTCGCCTTGTTCAATCCTACACTCGATAAAGCCATCGAATAGAGCGGTGTACGCGTATTCAAGAACCGTGTCAAAATAAAGCATATCGGCAACACGCTCGTCTAATATGGGCTTTAACTTGCGGAAACCGACGACTTCAAACATTCTGTCGAGAATGAAACAGTTTCGCGTGGAGATAAGGGCGTTATTGTCAGATGCATTCTTCCACATCAACCGTATATTAATGCATGACTGGTCTCGTTTTATACACAACGTACAAATGACAGCGTATGAGGGTGCATCACTAATCTGCTCTCTTTTTGTGCCTACATCTGCAGATATTTTATAACCGTCATCGCCCCACTTCTCAACCGCCACGAAGATTCTGTTCATCGCCTCAACACTTAAATAAATTACGTTCTGTTTACCAGAGTTTGAATGTCTACAACTCGTTTCAAGTACATAATTAACAGCGCCGGTTTTACGCCTGAACACACGCACTGACTTCGTCACGGACACGTCGTATACGGCATTGAAGTGACTATGAGCAGCCGGTGCGCAGCTTGGCTCGGTGGTAGGTGTGGGGGCATGAGTCACACGGGCGCATCATACCAAGCATTAGTGATTCGTGCACGGAGTTGTTCCAACATGAAAGAATCATATGAATATTTGTAACCCATTATACCGGACATTCGTTTAGAGAATTTTTCCGATACATGAAGTAATAACGCCTTTAATGGTTATCACTCTCCGGAACCATACATCTTCATTCATTTTCTCCACACATTAACACTCCTTTTTGCTTAACAAGCGATACTCATCCCTAAACTCTATTAAAAACTCACAAGCTTTTAGCCACAACCTCACTGCGAACCTCATCATGATATATGAACGTAATGATAAAAATATTTTAGGGCATTCATAATTACAAGATTTATATTCTCAGACGCAGGGTAAGCGTACTCGGTGTGATGTAACATGACATAATACCGCTTGTCACACCATTCGTCAACAAGGTTCACAACCCATACCCGTTGCTTCTCTTTGCATGTGTGCTTCTTCCACTTCGCGGTGTATGTGCACCTTTGCGCAGTTTAGCACTATGACGTAGTCTATTACATCGCTTGAGCCACGAAAGCCCGCAATGATCTCGCCAGAATACCCGTAGAGTATTTGGACCACCTGCTCCTCACGCATCGCTCGGTTCAATATTGCCTTAAAAGTCTCAAAGAAGGGAGGACTAGGGATTCTTTGAGTGTTCACCACATCCGTAAACTTTATCGAATACCACTTCATAAATGTCGAACAAGCAATATCAAAGGTAGCCATCACTATTTTCCGTCTACGTGAGAATTCTTCAAAATACACGTTTGAGATCCAGGGCTTGTTGAGGTCAACTGAGGTCGCAGGGCAGAGATATGACCAGCTAGTAGCAGGAGTCACGTGACCTCTTTGATTGGGTTGCGCCATACAGTGGGCGGTGCTTAACTTTTACCTGTACACACACACACACACACACATAGGAGAAAATGAAACGCTGCATGAAACATGATTTATTTTAAATAAACATATCGTCAACAAGTAAATAGTCTCTAATTCATAGCATATATTCAAATACACGTAATAAATAAATAAATAAACCTATCGTCAACAAGTAAATATACGCTAACACGACAGCAATATTCACGCCTCACGGTATCCAAAGGGAACAGTATCGTAGGTGCCAGGCACCTGGTAGCGTTTCCTATATGTATTACGACACACTTTCGTCCCCTTAAGTTCCTTCACGCCCTCCAGTTTCTGTACCCGAAAATTGTGAGTCCCTACAGTCAGTTGGGGTGGTTGGTCGCCCTCATCTTCTAAGCTCACTAGCTCCTTCAGCGAGTCAAAGTTAACGATCCGCCGATTCGCGTGGTGAAGCGTGATGCCTTTGCTTTCACGATATATCTCACTTCCTCCCCCACCCTCACCCGTACCCCGTACGTTTTTGGACCTGTCGAGAAAAAAGAATCACGTAGGCACTATCTCCATACTCGTCCTTGATCTTAGTAGTATGGGACCAAAAGGAGAGAGTGCAATGCAATTGCAAATGTTGATCAATGTTGGAAAGGAAATGTTGCACAATGTTATGCAACAAGGGGTAGGGGAGAATGTTGCAAGATGTTATGCAACAAAGGGGAGGGGAATGTTGCAAGTGCATCAAGGGGTTATACAACTTGGAGGCGAAGTTATCCCCCAAGAGAAAGAGAGTAGAAGGAGAGAGAGGAAGAGAGGTGTTCGCCTGGCAGGAGCCAAGCGCATATTAAGACCAGCCGAGCGCCTGTTGTCTTAATATGTTCCTAATCAGCCAGTTCGGTATCTGCTGAGCTGCCACATTACGCTATTTATTTAATTAAAGCATATATTCAGGCTTAATCCGCCAGTTGGCTTAACCAGCCAGTTGATTGAAGGCGTAAAAGGCTTGTTCAGGTGTACATTATTAAGCTGAGTAGCCACATTGCGTTTATTTATTTAATTAAAGTATATATTCTGGCTTAACCAGCCAGTTGACTTAGAAGGCGTAAATGGCTTCTTCAGGTGTACATTATTAGGGTTGAGTTGCCAGATTGCGCTATCCAGATATTTTTGACAGTTGGCTTAGAAATCCGTCAGGCGTTTTAGAAGGCAACCATTTGATATAATTCAATGTCGTGTACAACCAAAAGAATTAAATAAAACACTATTTCATCATTCTGTATATTTAGACGAATTAATGGATTCAATTTCACGAAATATATAGAAAATAAGTATACAATGGAATATATATGATCAAAAATAATAATAGCATAAGAAATACGAACGACGAATATATAATCAAAATAAATATGCAATCAAATGATGGAATATATATGATAAAAAAATATAATAATAGCATAAGAAATACGAACGAGAAATATATATATATATATATAATCAAAATATACAAAACGATGTAGTGTAACCATCAATATATTAGTACAGGAAAAATATATATATATATATATATACATACAGTTATATTAATAATTAAATATATTGAAAATAATAAAATAATAATATACAAAACGAACGAGTATAATCAGTTGCATATTAGTACAGGAAATATATATATATATATATATATAATATATATATATATATATATAACAATTAAATAATTAAATATATTGAAAATAAATATACATCAAAATACTTATGTTCTACGGCGAAAAACACTAAACTCACACGTAATGAGTCTACATTATTGCTTTGCACACACGAAAAATCCCCAACCATTACTTCACCGCTCAAGTTATACGGATACCTATACTCGATATAAATGGTTTCATATCGTTCAATACTATTTTTGTGCCCACTTTACATTCGGTTGGCAAGTTATCTTTAAACACGGCTAGAATACAATCAAAAGCACGCACAAAGAGGTCATCGTTAACCACAACATCATTATTAAATACAAGTTTATAAACACTCCTTTCCAATCGGGTTTTTCTTACCGTCCGAGCTTTTCAATCGTGAACTCTTCTTCACTCTGCATAGCGGCAATTGAAATAATCTTCCAAGTCGTAACGACAGCTACTCATTATATAGAGATACAGCTCTTCAGGGTGAACAGTGTAGGCAAGCTCTGCCCTGTACCGCTCAAGTGCTTTGTACCAAAGTTCGGATATTTCGAAGAGTCTAAACCTTTTAAATATGCATCCAGCTCTAGACCATTCTCGCCTTGTTCATTCCTACATTCGATAAATCCGTCGAGCAGAGCGGTGTATGCGTATTCAAGAACCGTGTCAAAATAAATCATATCCGTAACACGAGCGTCTAATATAGGCTTCAGCTTGCGGAATCCGACGATTTCAAACATTCTGTCGAGGATGAAACGGTTTCGCGTAGGGACAAGAACGTTATTATCAGATGCATTCTTCCACATCAGTCGTATATCAATGCATGGCTGATCGTTATTTATACACAACGTGCAAACAACGGCATATGAGGGGGCATCACTAATCTGTCTCTTCTTGTACCTACACCTGCAGGTATTTTATAACGGTTCTCCCCACTTCTCAACTATCACGAAGACTCTATTCATCTCCTCAACACTTAATAAATAACATTACGTTTACCTTGCTTGCCTGCAAATCGTTTCAAGTACATAGTTAATGGTGCCGGTTTCACGCCTGAACACGCGCAATGACTTCGTCACGGACACATCGTACGCGGCGTTGAGAATGCTTCTCAAAGGAAGTTCCATCGTATTCGCACGTCCAGTCGGTTCAAGCTCTGAGATGACTATGAGCCACAGGTGGCGGATCGGCTCGACGGGCGGAGTGAGTCACGCCTGATGAAACGTGTACGGGTTTGTTCGAACTCGTGTGTTTCGGAGGGTGAGGTACACGGGTGGCGGCTCGATGGGGAGAGAGTACCATAAACTGCTGAAGCGTGTACGGGCTTGTTCGAATACTTGTGCCCATTATACTGGCAAACAGAATTTTCCGCTACATGAAGCAATACCGGTTTTAATGTTTTATCACTCACCAGACGTTCATTTCCACAAACTAAACATCTTCACAATCCGGTGCACTATTTGAGAGAAACATATGCCCATATTTATCCTTTTTGTTTAACAAGCGATACTCGTCTCTAAAGTCTGTTAAAAACTCACACAGCCATTAGCCACAACCTCACTACAAACCTCGTCATGATATATTAATATAGTGGTAAAAATACTTAAGATTCTCCATGATGACAAGATTTACATTCTCAACCGTAGGGTACGAGTAGTCGGTATGATGTAACATGACATAATATCGCTTGTCATACCACTCATCAACAAGACTCACATCCATAACCGTTGCTTATCTTCTGAACGTGTTGTTTCTTCTACTTCGCGGTATATGTGAGCTTTTATAAAGGTTAGGTCTACAACATACTTCAATACATCGTTTGTACTACGAAATCCTACAATGCCCTCGCCAGAATACCCGTAGAGTATTTGAACATCTTGGTCCTTCGCACGGTTCAATGTAGCCTTAAAAGTATCAAAGGAGGGTGGAATAGGGAGTTTTTCAGTATCCACCACATCTTGGCACTTTGCCGAATACCACTTCATAAACGTTGAACACGCAATATTAAAGGTAGCCATTACTATTTTTCGTCTACGGGAGAATACACGTCTGAGCTCAAGGGTATGCAGAGGTCAACTGAGCACGCAGGGATAGAGATATGCTCAGGTAGTGGCAGGAGTCACGTGACCGATCTTACACTTACGCACACACGCAAAGGAGAAAATGAAACCTTAATTGAAGCAAATATACGTGATAAATAAACATATCGTTAACAATACACATATATAAATACAATCAAGGATTAAGGTACCAAAGGGTACGGTATCATAGGTACCAGGCACCTGGTAACGCTTCCTATAGGTGTTACGGCATACCTTCGTGCCCCTAAGTTCCTTCACACACCCAGTTTCTGCGCCCGAAAATTGTGCGTCCCCACAGTCAGTTGGGGTGGCTGGTCACCCTCATCTTCCAAGCACACTAGATCCTTCAACGAGTCAAAGTTAACGACTCGACGGTTCGCATGGTTAAGCGTGATACCCTTAGCCTTCACGATATACTTCATATCATCCCCACCCTCACCCGTACCCCATAGGTTTTTGGCCCTGTTGACAAACGAGTCTGCGTATGCACCATCACCATACTCATCCTTGATCTCGTCAGTTAGCTCTCCGAGGAATTCCCCAATAGCAGGCATGTATTCACCCTCCCTCGCTGTGAATATCACGCTATCTGTGTCAGCGTACAGCACCTCCGTCCAAGAGAGTGCAGTAGACCCCAAAGTTTGATGCGGGCGTAGGCCGTTGTGAAGCTGGCTACAGGTATGTTTGTAACCCGTGAGGTATCTGTGGCCAGTTCGTGATGTTGTACTTTATTATGTAAGTATTACCTACATTCACGATCTCCATAACCTCTTTATCGGGAGCGTTGGCATAATCCCAGACTTCACTATAACTTTGTGCCAAATGAACGTTCCCTTTGCCGGTATTCTGTGCAAATTTCCCCAAAGACTGTTTAGACACAACTTTGCACTAAAGCGCTTGCCAGGATTCTTAACAATTTGGGACGGTCAAGCTGTATACCTTCATGGGCACGGTAACGCTGAATATAAGCCGTTTTTTCATCTTCGGTATCAACCCCTCGCGGATATCCTGATGCTTCTACTTTATCCTTCAAAAAAGCGTTTATATATGGTGTGAAAAGGTTGGGTAGCTTCTGAAACCTCCACACCTCATGTATCTTCAATATTCTGTACCCATGGCGAACGGCTAGGGCCAGCTCAGGGCTTGTATATACACCTCTGATCTTACGCTGGTTGGTTGTATGGTTACAATCACCGTTGTTCTCCTCTGCGCACTTCACGCACAGGGGAAACATGAGCTTGTGATCTATAACGACGGGTAAGATCGGCATCCATAAATCGCGAGGGGGAGCACGTCTACGAAAGAGAGTCCAAAGTAGCGCTCATTCAAGTTAGCTGAAAACTCCTCGATGGTTGGTATGGTGGGACCCACCATTTTTTCAGGCGCACCTACGGGTACGGATTGTTCTTCATCACGTAGGGGTATAAAGAGCAGAAGTCGTAGTATGGAGTTTCACGCCCTCCGTAGGCGGAAAGTATAGCTTGAATGGGTTTGTACGCCCTCCAAACAAGCTGTCACCGCATTTGAGGGGGTCCAGCACCATTGAACGTTTGATGGCCCTTATTTCTTCACGGTACTGGTCATCTGTTTCCATCCGTGCATCATACTCATGCTCCCACACGATTTTGTGAGTGAACTGGGAGCCTATAAGTTGATCACGGTTACGGATCCCTATGACGGCACATTCAGCGCGCGGGCATCCATGCCACCAGCAGCCGTTAAAGGAATACACAGTCTTCTCACCAGTGGCTGGATCCTCACTTAGGCCATCAACCCAAAAAACACGACCATTGACCTTAACGGGTACTTCACCCGTGTTGCGGGCATGTTTTATGTATACCCCGGTCTGTTGCTGTAGGTGTATGAGCCAGTAAATAGCCTTGTGCCCATAACTGCGGGGTTGTTTCTGTGAATGATTGCTAAGGTGTCTTTAGGCATGAAGTTATTCTTGAACACTGTAAAACATAATGAGGCGATCGTGGTCGCGACTTGCAGCGGATCGCATTTGAAACGGGCTATGTACATCCTTCTAAAGGCTGAAACATACCTAAGCACACGTACATCATTCACGCAATAACGTTCACATTCATCGGCTATATTGTATGGACTAGCTTCATTAAAACTGTTGTAGTAGCGGTCAAAATCTTCACGCTCACTATCACTCATGTTGGTGTAGTTAAAGTAATGTTTGGGTGGAGGTAGTCCTACTATTAGTGAGGAATGTGTAAGGGAAATACCCTTTCCAAATTCAGCGACTACACCCATGACCTTGGGTAGCTTTGCTAATTTAGAAGGTGTGAACAGCAGGGTGTCTTTAAACCTGTACATTACCTCTTATCTGCATCTGTATTAGTTTGTTGCCTCTTTTCAAGGGATCACCTGTAAATATCGCAGACGATTCGTGTTCAAGCAGCTCCTTATAAAGGAACTGTGTGTCAAATTTCGCCCCGTTATGGGCAAGAATATACACAGTCATATTTTTGAACTTGTCCACTAATTTGACAGCATAGGATACAAAGAGTTTCACAGGGCTGCCGTGCGCAGTCGTTTTAAAAACGTTTGTCCGTTTTCCACATTTGTGACACTCGCCACACTCGATCTCCATGCACTCATCACAGATAGTCTGACTTACGAGTAAATGTGGAATAACTTCTTTGGTTTCAGCGTTCGTGTAAGTTTCTATATCGCAGTACACGGTTATACAAGGGCTATTTTTAGGCTTAGCATCTTTCATATAATACATGCTTCACTCCATCCGCCTTATATTTTTCATGACATGTAGAACAGTGAATTTCATTGCATTTATGTTTGAAATACCCCCAGTTATCCATCATGTGAAACATACCGCACTTACAAATCCTCATTTTCCTGCAAGTGCCAACTGGTTTATGGAATTCAAAGCATTTATTATTGAAAAATGTACGTCTACACACATTACACTCCCTCTTCTCGGTTTCAACTACACGACTTTCACATTTGGGGCTTTTACACTGCCCACATACCATGTAGCAATCCTTACAATGTTTCACCATATCATCAGCAAACTCAAGACATCCCTTACACAAATCATGATGCCGTCCATATTTTCGACTTTTATCATAACTGGCCTAGAGAGCCCTTATGTTACGGATGGGGAGATACGATGTTCCTTACAAACCTAAAATAAGTAGAGGTCTTGTACGATCTCTCACGCTGCTTTTAAAAACATACACAGTCCTACGACGATCATCCATTCCAAATACGACTATACGTGCATTCATTTCCTTCTCGGCCTTTCTCAGTTCTTCAGGAACCAATATTACACTCAAACTCAAGCTTACAATCTGAAGCCAGTTTACGAGCACGCTGCACAACCGTAGGCAGCCAAATTTTTTGCGTCCATGTATTTAGCACAGTGAACATATGAGGTAAGACTATTGCTATAAAGCCACAACCACGATCGCCGTTTAAATGTTTTCTGTAAATAACCGGAGAATTGAAATTAAGAGCATAAGGTGTGGCACTATGACCCGCAACCCGGAATACTCTGTCAATATCTACCATGAAGTTGTCCATATTGAAGGCTGTACTACTTTGAGAGGCCTGCATTATACGGCCCAAGATATATTCTATGTCTACAGCCGCCAAACATCTGAACGGTATTACTACCCAAAAATCATCTACGTCCCGTCATCTTACCCGAACCTGAAGGATGACCTCGTCCGGACTTCACGTTCGTCGCGGTTCTGAAGGGCAAACTCCACAATACGTTCAACTACGCGCCGCAGTCCGTTGGTATACAGGGATCCAGGGTCAACACTCACCACGTACCGATTTCTAGTCAGGGCAGGGGTGGGGGTAGCGGTGCGCACCAACTCGATTGTTATACCGTCCTCCACAGTATGAGAAGCTGCTGTGAAGGAAGTACCCGGAACTGAACAGGAATAATGGGGCATATTTGAGGAAGGTACTAATGTTGGGGTTGTGTCGTAAGACGTAGAGGGTTAGGGCTCTATTACTGGGGTTCTAACAACCGGCGCAATCCTGGCACGCTTTATACCTGACGTGGAGGACTCTTCATCATGCTTCCTCTTTGAACTGTCGCATGCTACAGGTGTCGCTGGTGAGGGTTCGTCAGCGGGGAAGGATTCTGTAGCTACACGGCCATCGGGTTCATTTGTGATATCGATGATGGGGGGTTGTGCATCTTCGTCATTCACGGTTCTGTGGAAGAAGAAAAACAAAATATAAGGAGCAGCACTCAAAATTTGTAATATTTTGTAAATGACCCACTTAGGGGTGTGACGTGTTAGAGATGGAATCTGTAGAAATATTCAGGTTCACAAGCCCCTCCATATGTATTATATCTGGCCCTACAGGATGTGGAAAAACTGCATTTATGCTTAAAATTATTAAAGATAAGGGGGAGATGTTCTGAAAATTTGTGCATAAAGTAATATGGTGCTATTCGACATATCAGTCAGTGTTCAACAAGTACCAAGATGAAATTTTGTTCCATAAAGGTGTATATGACGTTAACACGTTAAAAGGTAATGAGCATACAGTTACTGTAATTGACGATCTCATGTTGGAAATGGATAAAACGTTTGCCGAGAAAATTACAGTGTTCTCTCACCATCTTAACATAAGCGTATTCTTCATCAACCAGAATCTATTTTTCAAAAATAGATACATGCGCGATGTGTCGCTAAATACATAGTATCTAGTCTTATTCGCACAACGTAGAGATGTGTCACAAATTGGGGTATTAGCCAATCAAATGTTCCCGAATCAACGTAAGGAGTTTTTGGAGGTTTATAAAGAAGCCGCAAGTCAGCGTTATGGATATTTTCTTTGCGACCTTCACCCGCGAAACGCGTTTAGGGTGCTTCTAAGAACGAATATATTCCCAAACGAACCTGAAACGGTGTATATTCCAGAATGACAAATAGGCTGAAGAAATATCGTGAATTAATAAAAATCTATCAACGATTGCCCCGGGCACTGCAACAGATGTTTGTTAAAAATATCGACTCCTGACTTTTTAAAATGTATCTGTGAAATGTTATAAAATGTATTATGCCAATGAAACCCCCTCAGAAGGCTCGCTTACGTCGTTACAAGGACATAATACGAGCGCTCGCTCATAAAAGTCAAACTGTGGGGAAGAAAAAGCGAATTATTGTACAAAGAGGAGGATCATTCCTACCCATCTTATTTTCAGTTTTGGGTCCTTTACTGACTAGATTAATATAATGAAAAAGGTGGTAGTGATTCCGCACGAGGTGTATGCTTCATTGCAAAGTTCAAAGATTCCAGACACGGCTCTAGATCTCCGTAAAAGTAGGCTTAAAAGAATGGAAGGCGAGTTGCTAGCCCTATTAAACAGTGAAAAGTCACCTGATGAGCAAAGGATCTTGTACCAAGAGGCTTTGCAGAAATTTCTTCAGCGAGCAACGCTGAGCATGGCGACACAGAACCTGGGCCCGACGTTAGAGATGACCAACCAAAGAATAACGGAACACAACACATCGAACATGTGTTAAAAAGCAGTCTCCCACGATACAGGCGAGGTCATTGTTGAAGGAACAATGGTACAAGGATCCAACATCGTTGACATTGTTCTTGATCTGGTGAGAAAGTGGAACAGGCCCTCACCAACAGGATGGAAGCATATTAAAGCAAGACTACAACAAATAAATGTCCCCAAAACATTGATAGGTAATCTGAATAGGTTAAAAGACCTGGATCAAGTCTCGCATGTGTCACAACTGAGTACGCCATCGCCCCCAGCAGCAGCGTCTCTGAAGAGGAGAAAGAAGAGAACAAACGGCCAACCTTATCCACGTGTCTCTAAAATACGCAAATGGCTAACATATTAAGTAAACGCTATTATGACATTTCTAACCCCGCCTCCTATGGCGGCGTTAATAGACTGTACAGAGGTGTTTATGGAGTAGGGAAAAAAGACGTTGAGAGGTTTCTGCGGGAGCAGAATGCTTATACACTTCATAAACCGGTGAGAAAAAGGTTTAAAACGGCCAAGACAACAGCGGCTTCGGTTGACTCTATTTGGCAAGCGGATTTAACAGACATGCAAAGATATTCAGTGTATAATGACGGATACCGCTACATCCTATTCATAATAGATGTATTCTCTAGATATCTGTGGCTAATTCCACTGAAAAATAAATCGCCTGAAACAGTTGCTAAAGCGACCAAAACGTTGATGTTAAAAGAAGATAGGATTCCTGGCTATTTTTGTACGGATATGGGGAAAGAGTTTATATGTCGCGCTTTTCAGAACATGCTGACAGAGTTTAATATCAGTTAATACACAGCAGTTCTATACATAAGGCCTCTTTAGATGAAAGCGTTGAACGTACCATAAAGGAACGCATGCATCGCTATTTTACACATAAAAACACATACAGATATATAAACGTTCTCGGGTCATTGGCGTCGTCATACAACCGTTCACACCACCGTACGATTGGCACAACACCTAACGAAGTTTTAGAAAGAGGTACGCGTCCAGAGGTAAGAAGAGATGGAGCACCGCCACCACACTCTACACATTTCAAAATTCGCGAAGGGATTTGAGCAAGGATGGACACGTGAGATTTTTAAAGTTAATGCTATGAGACCTAAAGGCGAGATAATGATCTACAGATCTACAGAAGCCAAGGCTAACAAAGACCCTAAGATCCACCCTAAGGTTAGCCCGAGAGAAAGGAAAGAGTAGGGGATTAAGAGAAGAGAATAAGGGGTTAAGTCAGACAAGTCAGAAAAATAGTCGGAGAGAATAGGAAAGATTGCAGAACGGTCCTCTACTCCATAAGGAGGTAGAGCCCACTCTGCCGGAAAAAGATGAAAAGAAGTAAAATAAGAACGCTTAAAACCATACAATACATTCTTAACTCAAGAACAACACACTCTTAATTCAAAGCAACACATTCTTCCAGCTGTTGCAGACCGATCCTCCACTCCATAGGGAGGTAGAGGATGAAGCCCAATAGGCTGGAAAGGCGTGAAAGATGAAAAGAAGTGAAATAAGAACGCATTACAACACATTTTTAACTCAAACACTATCATACCATGCAAACTACAGACATGCAAGAAAGAGTTACAGAGATGCAATTAAGGAGAGAAGAAAAAAAGTATAAAGAATAACAAAACGTGGGTTAATTTACTCAACAAGCTACAACTAAGTTCGTGTTAGAATAATTTTTTTTTTTTTTGCTGGCATAACACACACTGGCATGTCACAAGCTGGCATTAGACGTCAACAGACTCATCCCCGATTACGACCCTCAGAGCTCCTGTTGCCAATTATTTTTTTATTTTAACGTTAATATTTTTAAAATGTCTATCTAGATGGTTTTTAAACATATTAACGTTGGTAGAGTTCACGACGAGCGCGGGAAGATTATTCCATTCATCAATTACTTTAAACGTAAAGAAGTTTTTAGCGATATTAGTAATGAAACGTCTGCTACGCAACTTAAACCCGTTATTACGATTTACGAGTATTGCTATTATCGAAAGTGAACAGTTTGTTCAAATTTACGTTATCGATGTTATTAACGATTTTGAAAACTTCAATAAGCTCCCCCCTTAATCACCTAGTTTCGAGTGAATGCAAGTCTAACTCTTTAATCCTATCTTCATAAGGCTTGTTGCGCAATGACGGAATTAGTTTCGTGGCACGACGCTGAACCCTTTCTAACCTATCAATATCCTCACGCAAATACGGGCACCAAAACTGAACGGCATATTCTAAATGAGGCCTGACTAGGGACTTGTAAAGGGGCAATATAATATCGTTCGATTTAAATTCGAAATTACGCGCTATGAAGCCTAACATCCTATTAGCTTTTACGCAAGACTCCAGGCACTGGTTCCTAACTTTTAAATCCTCAGATACGCGTACGCCTAAATCTACTTCCTCGTCAACGCTCGCTAACTCTCTATCATCCATCGTGTACGTGTAATTATTGTTACGAGAACCTATATGCAAAACTTTACATTTGTCTACGTTAAATTGCATCTGCCACTTATCCGTCCACTCCATAATCCTATTTACATCGTCTTGGAGCCTATTTCTATCGTCCTCGTTAACAACCTTACCGCCTATTTTAGTATCGTCCGCGAATTTTGACACGTTACTAGTCAATCCTACATCTATGTCATTAATGTAAATTACGAATAGCAATGGGCCTAACATTGAACCCTGTGAGACACCGCTACCTACATCAAACCACCCCGATTCACTACCATTAACAACGACCCTCTGTCTCCTAGCACGAAGCCATTCCTCTAACCAGTTAGCTACCTGACCGCGTATACCGTGCGCTTTAACCTTCGCAATTAATCTTCTATGCGTAACTGTATCGAACGCCTTTTTTAAATCTAAATAAATAACATCAGCCGCTCTATGCCTATCGTATTCACGCACTATTTCGTTTTAAAATTCTAACAAATTAGTTAAACAAGATCTATAGCGTCGAAACCCATGCTGACTACTATTAATCAAATCTCGACTTTCTAAGTGATCGATGATACGATCCCTAACTACGGATTCCAAAAATTTACCGACAATTGACGTTAAGCTAATGGGCCTATAATTGCTAGCTACTGTGCGGTCGCCTTTTTTAAAAATAGGCGTGACGTTAGCTAATTTGAAGTCTTCAGGAATAATCCCCGTTTCGAGTGACTGAATAAAAATCTTCGTTAAGGGGCCTACGATAACGTCTTTCAAATCTTCGAAATGTCTGGGATAAAAAGCGTCAGGGCCTGGAACCTTGCTAATTTTTAGCCTATCGATATAATGCGCAATCTCACCCTCGTAAAGAGTTATTTCATCCAAAACAGTCTCGCTACTAAATGGAAGGATATCATCCACGTCGGGGACATTATTTACGTCTTCTAGGGTAAAAACTGTCAAAAAAAATTTATTGAAAATACCCGCCATCGCCTGAACGTCAAAAGCCAAAGCGCCGTTAATATCCACTAGAGGGCCTATGCTATCTTTTATCGGCTTACGATTATTGACATATTCAAAAAACTTTTTTGGATTATGTTTAATATCCGCAGCTATAAGTATCTCTAAATTACGCTTAACATTCCTAACTGATCTTTTAACCTGACGTCTAAGCTCGATATATCTATTAAAGTTAGCTGCCATGCCATTGCGCTTATTAAGTCTATACGCTCTGTTACGCTCGTTTATGAACTCGCCTATTTCCCTAGTCCACCACTTGGGCCTACCATGATTTCTAGCGCGCTTGGGCCGACGAGGAATAAACTCCCTTTCAGTATTCCTAAAACTTTCTTTAAACGCCTCCCAATGCAAATTTGTGTCATTACCCATAAATAAGTTATCCCAGTCCACTACTCATCCTATCCGCAAAACTATCAAAATTGGTCCTACGAAAGATATATCTATTAAAGTTAGCTGCCATGCCATTGCGCTTATTAAGTCTATACGCTCTGTTACGCTCGTTTATGAACTCGCCTATTTCCCTAGTCCACCACTTGGGCCTACCATGATTTCTAGCGCGCTTGGGCCGACGAGGAATAAACTCCCTTTCAGTATTCCTAAAACTTTCTTTAAACGCCTCCCAATGCAAATTTGTGTCATTACCCATAAATAAGTTATCCCAGTCCACTACTCATCCTATCCGCAAAACTATCAAAATTGGTCCTACGAAAATCAGGACTTCTATTATGTTACTATCCTTAGTGTTTTCTATCAATAACTTAAACCTAAGAATTTGATGATCACTACATCTTAAACTCTCGCTTACTTCTAAACCTTTGACTATTTTTGCCGTTCGTCATCACCAAATCTAAAATATTGTCACTGTGCGTTGGTTCGGTAACCATCTGTCGTGAAAAATTATCTTCCATGAACTCAATCAATCTCAAACCCTCCTCATTACCAGTAAAAGTCTCGTAATTAACATTAGGGCAGTTAAAGTCTCCGACAATTATACTATTCCGATTGTCAATAAAGTTACCAAGAAGTGAGTAAAATCTAGTATCGGTATCGAGGGGTTGAACGGGAGGTCTATAAACAACAACAAAATTAAGACTAATACTACGTGCCCTAACTTCAACGCATATCGCAGTAATTGCTGCCGGAAAATCTATCTTAACCTCGATAGCCCTAAGGGAATTACGAATGTACAGCAAAACGCCGCCTCCAATCCTATGTAACCTATCATTAGTAAAGAGTTTAAAACCCGCTATATCAAATTCCCCCAACAAGTCCCGAGTCACGGTATTTAACCACGTTTCAGTGATAGCAACTATATCGTAGTTACCGGAATAAATTATCGCCTTAAATTCATTTAATTTATTTCTAATACTACGCGCGTTACAATAAAAGACGTTTAAGTTATTTTTTACCACGGGCCGGCGTTTTAAACTATTTTTCAAGTCGGGCCTGCGTTCCCCGGACCCACAACGTTTAAAGAAGGCTTCGACCTATACAGCTTTCGTACTTTTTCGTCAATTAACCTACCTAGCCTAGCATTACCTATTTCATTAAAATGCACCCCATCTTTTATAAAAAGGCTAGGATCACTGAATTCTGACCACAGCTTTACGAAGGGTACATTTTCCTCAGCACAAATCTCTTCTAATTTAGTGTTCAAAAATATCGTTTTAGACGTAATCCTAAGACCCAAACCGTGCCTAGGGGTAATACCTAGAACTAAAGACCTATCTGACCTCTCCTTTAGGTACCTAATTAACCCCTATATCTCTCCAAAAGGTCAGGCACTCTCGTATCGGGCCTATACGAGTCGTTGCCCCTACCATCGTCACCAACATCGAGTGACGGGAGGCAACGTCACTCCTATCCACTTCGTCTCTAACTCTGTCAACCCTGGCCCCTGGGAGACAGACCCTCCTGCTCTTGGTTGGATGCCGTTCAACGAACTCTTTGTCCATGTGGCGCACTAAAGAGTCCCCAATTAAAATAGTTTCCCCCTCATTCTCGTCCCTTTCCAAATGGGCGAAAGGGTTCGAAACCTCGATAGGGGGGAATTCCTATCACCTAACGTACGCGGCCTAGTTCCTCCCTTAACTTCTCTAAATCCCTCCCCATCCACTAATCTCGGACCAACCTTAACCCCTTCCTCAACTCTATCCAACTTTCCCCATAAGCTATCTAAACTAGAAACTAGGTTACGCACCTCACCCTTCAAATTACTAACGTCTTCAACGTTAGTATTGGTTCGGCTTTCGTCAACCGTAGCCTTACCCCTGCCCTGCAAGTCTTTCCGTTACCTCACGTACACTGCGTTTTATGTCAACTATTTCCTCCCTTAACTCGCAAAAGAAACAAACTGATCTCTCGGTAATCGCCATAGGACGGCTGTTATAATCTTTAAATTCCGAATACCACGGGTTTACCCCACACCTAACACACGACGCTTTCTGCGACGGCATCGCGCAGTTAAAATTAGCTTGTAACCGTCACAAGTTTAAGTTAAATTAAGCCGGCACGCTATGAAAACTTCTAAATCGCTAAAAACCACTAATATTCAATTACTTAACTATAACACTGTGAATATAAACACAAGTATATAAAATTCAAAACTTTTCAAAAGTAAAATTATTAGCAATATGCAAAATTAGATGCAATATCAGAGAGCTCAGGAAATGCGTCCGTTCAGTACAGATTTGAATGGGGAAGAGATCGCTGGAGGCTTTTACCGCGAGGAGTTGCAGAAAGTGACATTTAATTTAGGAAAAAGTGCGCTTAAAATTTAAAAAATTTTAGGCAGCAAAGGTTCAGGAAAGAGAAAAATGTATCTGGTGAAATGGCTGGGTTACCCCGAAAGCTTCAACACCTATATAAAAGCTGCTGCAATAATAAAGCTTAAATAGTATGCAACATGGCGCCTAGCCACTTCTATGTCACACTCCCGTCCTCTTCTTCTCTGTCTGTACATCCTAACAACACCCTTGCTAACTTTGTGACAGAACTCCACGGACCCATTGAATTGGAGCGTGATTCGTATGAGGTGGGTTTATGTGAACTCCAGTTAGTCACCAAATTTTTAACTCTTGAAAATGAGCAAATTATATTTCTGATCCTTAGAAGAATCGATGAGTGCGAAAAATTAGACATAACCTTAGACAATACTATGCGATCAGTCATGTTCGGTGAGGTGCAGTACTATAGCACAAATGTATCGCTAGGAATCGGGCATTATGATACAGCCATGGATATTGTGACGGGGTTAAACAAGAGTCTTGAAAAGTCGTACCTGACAAACGATTTACTTTTTGAAGTCGTAACTGTAGACACGCCTGCATGCACATTGAAGTTAAAATCAACGCTTAGTAGAAATATTAAAGATAAAGAGCTGTTCACAATTGTGGCTGAGGGCCGATATAGCGCAGCTCTCCAAAGAGATACCTTTCACGAAGCACAGCATGACTTGTCTAGCTTAATGTATCAGTTGAAGATGGAGAAATTGGGTGAAAGCTCTCCATCCCCAGACATGTGCTATATTTACAGCAATATCGTAGAGCATCAGTTTGTTGGGGACACCCAGGCGCGCCTGTTGCGCATTGCACACATCCCCAACCATAGAGGGAAAAGTTTGACCATTACATATGACAAGCCCCATTATGTAAATGTTGCAACTAATCTATTAACCAACATCTCGATATATATATATATAAGAACGATTGAGGGGAAAAATTTCCCATTCGGTGATGGGAGCTTAACAGTGAAACTACACTTTTGTCGTTTATAATGACCCGAAGGCCATTCACAGTCTATTGAGGGGTAAGATATCAGCGTGGGAGTGGGCTTGGATCCATTTTTTCATCCATACTACGCACCGCTGTCCCACTGTTGAAGAGGGGTGCCAGATACCTAGGGAGGAAGGCGTTACAAACAGGTTTTAACGCGACAGAAGACATAATGGGTGGAACTAAACCTAAAGAAGCTCTAAAAAAACATTTAAAACGTACACGGGACGAAATCATTAAAGATGCAAAGAGAAAAATGCGTGGTGGCGGAAAGAAGAGAGCTGCCAGTAAGAAGGGGTTACCATCACGTGGCGCTAAACGTAAAAGGAGATCAAAAACGAAGTGCTCTAAGCGTATGAAGCCTGTGGCTGATCATTTTTTTAACTGATATAAGCTGAGGACACTACTCTCACGAATCATAGGCTGATTACTAGTTGTCGAGAGAGGTGGCACTATTTCTGACTCGTTATGGAGCATTTCCTCCATTCGTGTAGTTCACAATGCTGTAAATCGGAACTGTCCCTCTTTGATATGCCCCCCACTGAGGTCTCTATTGAGCATAGCGACTTTATTACAATTAACCCATTAAACACAATTAGTTCGCCAAGTGCCCCTATAGAATTCGTGATACCCAGCTCAGGCCCTTACTTTTTTGACCCGAGCTGCATGCACAATTTAGGGTGGATCACTTTTCACTTTTTTTTAAAAATTATAGCTGGTCAAAGTTTTTCCCATGATTTGGTTCAGTGAAAGTACACTGACACCATTTTTACCAAAATCGATCAATATTTAGGGGTCGCGCATCGACCTTGAAAATTTCAATTTTGGAAATTTGGCCAAATTGACAATTTTTTACTGAATAAAGATAAATCATCAAATGACCATATTTTCTGAATCCTCTCAGTGAAAGAAATCCTCTCAGATACTTACTAAGTTGATAGGACAAGTGGTTTAGAAGTTATACTCACCTTGAGATAACATTAAAATTTAAAATACCGTATTTGTCCCCGTACCTCCATATGCTGTCTGCCATTGTCTGCTTTTTAGGATAAGATAAAACGAATAAGGAAAGATCAAATGTATTTTGTATTAAAACGGTTTACCGATATCACTAAAGGCACTTACTCCGGTGCCCCTAACTAGGTTCAAAAACTGTATGAATCGTGGTTAGAACACACGTCATCTTAAGGCGTGCGCCATGTACTCTCTCTGCTAACTCCCTTTCCCTCTGCGCTACGTCATCTTGGCAAGTGACGACTTCTTGAAGTCACCGAGTTCTTTCCGGCTCTTTTCCACAAGCTGAAGAAGACCCTGCAGCTGTGACTCGTCTTTTGTGACAGTGTTCGCGTAATCTTCTATCAGTTTTATCCCTCTCTCTGCCACGTCGTTGGTAACTTTCAGATGCGAGATGACATTCTTCAGATCACAGTAGTTCTTATCTTGATCCCACTTATTCACCGGCAGAGTGAGCCACGTAGACGCGCACACCTGCAGGCCTGTGAACACGAACCACGATGACCCATCGATCAGGTCCGGAAGGCGCGTCGTGTCATCAACCGAGACGTTGTCATACGTGAAGTCCTCGGGCACAGCGAGGCGGCACAGCTTCTTTGCCATCTCGTGCTTCACAGTGTCTTCCACTTTGTCACTGCAGAGGGCGAAAACGACGGTCTGAGGCCTCAGATACCACAAGTGCCGCCTGATCACTGCCAGTGAAGCCTCTGCAATCTCGCGATCCACAGCCCTGTACTGCAGAAGACGCTGGTACAGCACAAGGTCATTCAGCGGGGCATCAGCTGCGACAGGAGCCGCCAGCCAGGCAGGTGCGTAGAGGAGTGCAGTAAATAGTACCACTCTCTGAAGTTTCTGTACCAGCTCGTCGTCGAACTCCAGCTGACCGCTGAACATCAGGAGCTTCGTGTAGTAGATGATCTGAAACGAATACGCACTGTGATGTATGAATACCGATACCACTCCATATAAGTTTGTTTAATGGTAAATTATTTATCTTATTTTTTTCTGGTAGGGACTTCAAATGGCTGTTTGCAGAAGGCAATACAATATTTAACTTCTAATTCAAAATACCAACCTTGGCCATCCACCTCGCATGATGGTAGGCTCCTGGGCGCATGAAGTGTGTGCCACGACGTGGCTGGGCCCCGAGTACCAGGAGTGTAATCTCCGCCACTTCTCGGTAGTCTTCTTTGACAAGACCAGAAGCGGTGCCGAGGAACTTGACTGCCTCATCTCGGAGCTCCATCAGCCACGTCACCTCCGCCAAATGCTCGATCTCCAGCTCGCGATAAGTCGAGAGGTCGAGCTTGTCCCACCTGAAAGGGGAGTTATGAAAATATTGCATGAAAACGACTGAAGTTTCCCTTTTCGACTGCTATTAACATCATTAGTAAAAGGACGCTGATATCTCAATTGCTCTGAAGGCAAAAATCATTGGAGAAAACAAATGCGCCTTAGACTTGAAATTCACCTTCTCCTCAGATACTGGAACAAAGGTTCAGTTGGTGCTGTGGTTCTTCCAAACGCGGTGATGACCACTGCCCCCACGATGAGCCCCATAACGTGATGGCGACAGCCCAGCTGGAAGAGCGGTTTACCAAGCATGTTCTCCAGCCGGACCACCGCACCCTGCACCCTCCCCGTATTGGAGGAAGTTGTGTCGAAGCACAGTCCAATCACGTTGTTCTCGCATCCCCAGTCTTTGAGAGCACGAAAGGTCGCCTGGGCCTGGAACAGACCGGTGCCGTCAGCAACAGTCGGAACGGTATCGTCCACTGGAATATGTCAATCCACTGTCGTCACTGGAACATGTTAATTCACTGTCGTCCACGGTGAGGGCAAAACTGACCTTGGTTACTTTACCGTCCCAGTGGACGACATCATGCCTCGGAGATACGAAGGATTTCTGTACAGCTGTCGACACTTCACAACGATGTGCCACTCTTCCACGGCGAGACGTGTCCTTCGAGATACTGAATTTGTCCAGATCTGCGGGTGGATCTGCCGAACGTAGGACTGCCGCCACGACACTTGCCACCTATGTGCGAAATTGAAAGGAAATTGACAAGGATGCGTATGGTTTTTATGTGACAAAATAATCACTAAATTTTCCGTCGTTACGTCTATTATATCTTTGTCAAGGAAAGATCATTACTGATATATACACACCTGATTATTGGACATCCGGAAGCGATCAGCCACTTCAATAACAGCCGTTGCATTGATGATGCGGTGAGGAAGGCTGATTGATAGAGTTGATTCTCTCGGCTGTCGGTATGGTTGTTCTAGCTGTGATTCGGAGTTGCTCGATGATCTGCTTTCTATAGATTCATCGTCGCTCTCAGCTTCGGTTCCTAATTTCGTTTTTGAGGTGCCTGGCTCATCACGAGATTGTTGTCTTGAAAGTTGCCGTTTTCTCTTGACAACGAACACTTTATCATTCCCACTCATTGTTGCCTGGCGCAGGCCCCGTTGATCCTCATAAAATTTAATATCTTCTTGTTTGTTGCTGTCTGAGAGCAGTCGACTTTTCTGTATCTCTTCAATAGCATCGGGAGCTCCGATGTCCCAGAGCTTGTTCAGATTTTCTGAAAACTTCTCCCTGCCTTTTCCCGCGTCACTGTCTCTCATCTTGCTCTTCTGCAGCGAGCGCCACTCTTCCCACAGTAACTCCAGTTTTCTTTCGCAGTTACGCCTCGTGATCGTCTTTATACGTGCCATGTTCCAAAATGCCAGAACATTGGCCACCGTGTCTTTTATGGCGGCCTTCCTGTCAGTAGTTTCCTGCTTGGCATAGAAGAAGTACTGGAGAACTTGATGGGTGGTTGGCAATTTGGCACCACCGATCGAGGAAGATGGCTGACCAATTAAGAAGACATCCGTGGCTGACCTTAGAGAAGGTGGTGCTGTTGTTGCTGCTTTCTCTTTTCCAGAATAAGTAACTTTCAGAGTCTTCCCACTCCTAGTTGTTAACAGTTTATCCATTGTACTAAAGTCTAGACTTATCAAACAAGAATCAATTGACACAGTTGATCTGTAAAAAGCAAACTGTGATTAGTAAAAATATTGGTCATAGACATAGCGTGTGTGTGTGTGTGTGTGTAATTTGGATTTTAGGATGCGCCAGCTACTGATGCTATGATTACGTCCATAACGGGGGACAAATACGGTATTTTAAATTTTAATGTTATTTCTAGGTGAGTGTATAAGTATCTGAGAGGATTTCTTTCACTGAGAGGATTCAGAAAATATGGTCATTTGATGATTTATCTGTATTCAGTAAAAAATTGTCAATTTGGCCAAATTTCCAAAATTGAAATTTTCAAGGTCGATGCGCGACCCCTAAATATTGATCGATTTTGGTAAAAATGGTGTCAGTGTACTTCCACTGAACCAAATCATGGGAAAAACTTTGACCAGCTATAAGTTTTTAAAAAAGTGAAAAGTGATCCACCCTAATTGCACATGTAGGCTAAACTGCGTATAGCCCATTCAGATGGAACGGACTGCGATGATAGTTACTCTGCATACCCTGAAACCAATTTTTTACACTCCATATTCAGCCAGTGTGAGGTGTATTTAAATCAGGTTAACATCTCGGCAGGAACCGGGTATTATCACCTACGAACGACACCTTTTTAACCGCCGAGGAATATTACCAAACTAAAGAAAGTGGTATAAAGAATAAATTTAAAAATTCTAAAAAAAAGATATACGAGTGTTTTGGACGTCTTCATACAGACTTCACATTCCAGGAAAAACTGCCTATGAACGGCATCGATCTGAAACTAAAGATCAACCGCACGAGTCCTGAGATCTGCATAAATCTGGGGTCTGATCAAGAAGAGGGCGCGAAACCCGTTGTGATTCACATCATGGAGACGTATTTGCGCGTACTTCGAGTGAAATTAAGTTCGCCAAAACAAATAGAAATTGAGAAAGACTTAATACACGCCATAGTAAAATACCCAATTAACAGGGTACAGATCAAACTATACACGGTGCCCGCCGGGTTGGCCTCGAAGCAACTAGAAAACGTGGCCCTTGGAGTCCTACCTAAAAGGATATTAATTAGAATGCAGGACCACGCCTCGACGAATGGAAAATATGAAAAGAGTGCCTTTAAATGCGAGAATTTCGGCCTTAAAAATATAACCCTATACGTAAATGGCATCGCTTTGGGAGGGACTATGATTACGGACTATTCATCAGACTGTGCTCCCGCTCTGCGCGAGAGCTTATAGTAGTCTGGCTCATAATACAGGTGCCTGTGATGAACTTGGGTTTGGCGTAACGCAGAAAGAATTTGTCGAAGAATTTAACATTTATTCATTTGATGTTACGCCTGATTTGTCTGCCGGCGTAAACACCCACTTAAGTCCACAACAGGGTGGGAATATCTCAGTCAGGTTGGAATTTGCCAAACCTATAGACGCTCCTATTAGTGTACTCGTGTGCCTCGAATCACAAGCACTAATAGAAGTTGACCGTTTCAGGAACGTGGTCACAGACTTTTAAAATGGACGCGAATACACTCCAGAGAGTAATGAAAAGTGATCGAATCATACGCTCCAAATTTATCGGCGTGCTTGCGAAGAATGAAATATTGAAATTGACAACTACGAGAAACTGGTACGAGATTATCGTGAACACCCACATTGTCGGGGGTGAGGGGATTCATTGGTTTGCAATCTATTTTAAAAATAGGGAAAGAATGTACTATTTTGACTCACTCGGCACTCAGCCCTGGAATGATCCTGTGGTTGTACAATTTATCGAGCAGATACATGTACCTGAGATTGTATGGAACCCGTACCGCTTTCGAGGATATTATAGTAATATGTGCAGCATGTACAGCCTCTCATTTCTCATGCACATGTCATGTGGGAAGGGATTTATAATTTTTTAAAAATTATTCGATATGTGCAACACTGAAATGAATGACGAGTTTGTATGCAAACAAATAAAAAAAAAGTTCCCATATGTTAGCACCCTCTGTATTGTGTAAAGGTGTGTATCTATATTGTGTAAAGGCCTATTTGTCGCCAGTAAGACTCATTTAATGGACACTGGTTCCGCTTTGTACATGTTTTCTACCATTTAATAAATTAAATGAAAATACAATGTGTTTTGTTCTTAAGCCCAAAAATACTTACATTAGTTACTCGATGACCTGGCATTCGTTGGACCGGATGTGAGCCATTACCTCGACCTCTGTATTCAGCTCGCTGGGTTGGCTGTGCGGTAAAGCATTCATATCATTTATTCCCCTTTCATCAAAACGAAAAGTAGCTAACACGATAAAGTTCCGTTTCGTCCCTTTAATGAGAAGTTAACATGATTAGTTCATGCTGAATCAAATAAAGTTAAGTAAAATTAAACTAGTTTAATTAAAGAGATACAATAAGGGAAAATCCCGATTAGGACGCCTGGCATATTGTAATTACAAAGCAGATATCCTGACAGTTTTCAAAAGTAAGCATCAGGATAATCTTAAAAGTTTTTTATATTTCTAAAATCCTACTGCGGTGCTGTCTTTAAATTATCGAGAAATGTATTATTAAAGCTCCACCATATATATACATACTGTGTGTGTATATATATATATATATATTTGTTCGTTCTCTCTCCTCATCTTGCGCGGAATGTTCTCCTATACAAGCGTCGTTCTTTACGTTAATTATACTGCGTGGTCTTTGCAGTTGAAATGTGTATATATATATATATATATGCCGAAATAACCGCGAAGGAAACACAGTAATTAAAAGCAAGTGCACTAATTTACAACTCAAAAGGAAGATTAGCTGGGTGTGCTAAGACATCTCAGAGAATAATTAAAAGCAAGTGCGCTAATTTACAGCTCAAAAGTAAGATTATCTGGGTGTGCTACGCTTCGTCTGCCTGCAACGGGTTTCGAACCCGCAGACAATTCTTAATAGTTTTTAATATTTTTATTGTATGTATATTATGTAAAGGTGTATATACATTTCCGTTTAAATCACAAACTAATTTTCAAAACACATTTATTATGGTATTTATAAGTTAATTAACACTGAATGACCCGCATAGCTCCACCATATATATATATATATATATATACTGTGTGTACACACACATATATATATATATATATATTATATATATATATACATATATATACACATATATATACACACACATATATATATATATATATATACTGTATATATATATATATATATATATATATATATATATATATATGCAGAAATAACCACGAACGAAACAGACAATAATTAAAAGCACTGAATGAACCGCAGTGTATATATAATCACAAATTAATCACTTACATTTCAAATGAAGTGTCCGTTGGATCTTGCAATGCATCGCAACTTTCTGCAACAGTCTGCGTTGAAAGTAGGGTGTTACCGTCCACAGCGTTCCAAAGAAAAATTGCAGAGAATGATGGGACGTCTTGATCTTCAAACAATTCGGGAGAGTTGTAGAGCGATTCTTGACTCATGGCGGGTATTTCAAAAGCACTGAGCGAAAAAACTACTGAACTGAGGTCCTGAGATGAAGTGCCCCTTTTATAAATGGGGCTTGTGATTGTGATCAACCTACAACACACGAATCGCGAGCTTCCTATTGGCTATCAGTGAATTTTGAGCTGGGCTTGACGCGTAGGCCACGACTAGCAGCCAAACAGAGGTTCTGGGGTCCGCCCACAGGGTTGTGATTGGATGCCCCGTGAAATCTGCGGCGTGACAGATATTCCCATTTGTAGAGAGAGAGAAATGCGTTGTTTTTTGATCTTGTATTCTGCCCCGATGATATGGTGGGGGATTTGAATGTATGGTAAGCCTGCATTTATACAAGGAACTTAAAGAGGTTGGTTTGTAAATTTATTTATGGTGCCCTATCTAAATTCGATTCGGAAAATTTAGCTTTTCCTCTGAAATATAGAACTCCAGAAACTCATCAGTAAAATTCGTCAGTGCGCGAAGTTCGTTCCCGCAGCTGTGAAAGTTTATTGGGGCCCAGATTTCGCGAACGATACAATAAATACATTTTAAAAATTGACAGAGTATTCCGGGTTGCGGGTCATTAAGCCGAAGTTTATGATCTCGAACAGAACGCTGTTTAATATATATATATATATATATATATATTAGTGGTGGACCGGATATCCGCATCATTTTTAACATCCGCATCCGCACTTCTGACTGCGGATGTTATGCGGATATTATCTCTAATAAATTATGCAATTTACAATTAAATTAGCTTATAAAGTAGCTTATAAGGCCCAGTCATGCACATTTCATGTAAAGTATTAATTCACTGGTCAACAAAGTTTTTGTCACAGAGATATTTTTACTTGAACTATGTGTAATTTTTTACGTTGATTACGAAAATGAAAACAGAATTTTTCTATCACCCGCAGTTTTAGTGACACACGAATTTACATTACTTAGGATTTGAGTGAGAATAGGAAGGGGGCGGGGACTGCCCCTTCCTCTTCCTCTGCTTATAAGTTGCTACACGTCACTGTTGACTTTCATTTGTCAGTTACTCATTTGATTTCACTCAGTGAACATCGTGCATTTTATTCGTGATTTTCCTTAACCATTTTTTGTGTCAGTGCGTTCGTATTGTTTCATGACAGAATGCCACGCAAGTGTGTCAACCATCCAAACTGTTTCTGTGTGCAGAGAGTTAACACTTAAATTTCAAAGGCGAAATTTCATCCCTCTCGTCAAAAAAGCATACGAACTTTATTTTGGTTGCAAGGTAGGGGATCAGAACAAGACGTGGGCACCTCATATATGCTGTATTACGTGTTTAAGACTTCTGACAGGCTGGCTAAATGTGTCTTGTCAAATGCCGTTTGCTGTTCCGATGATATGGAGAGAGCCGAAAGACCATTTAACGGATTGTTAGTTCTGCTTAACAAATATACTAGGCATTACTGCGAAATCTAAACATATGGTACAATACCCAAGTTTACCATCAGCCATAAGGCCTGTTTTACATAATAAACATTTGTCAGTACCAAGGCCACCGGAAACGTGGAATTTAGATGATGAAAATGAAATTGATGTACAATGGTAATGACGAAGCTCAACATGGTTTACTGATGGACGATGTTGATCCAATGTTTGAACCATCTTGTTCATCGACAGAGCCTCACTTTATATCTCAAGCAGACCTGAGCGAGCTTGTCTGTGATCTGAAATTGTCAAAAGATCAATCCGAACTTTCGGCTTCCAGGTTGAAAGGTTGGAATCTTCAAGAAAAAGGCACTAAGATATCTTTTTACCGCAAGCATCAAAGAAACGTTCTACCCTCTCATGAAAACCCTTGGCCAACAACATGATCCAAACGAATGGCGCCTATTTATTGATTATTCGAAGCTGAGTTTAAAAACTGTATTACTCCATAATGGAAATAAATACCCTAAAGTTCCATTAGCACATGCCGTACATATGAAGGAATCATACGACAATATGCACCTGCTTGTGAAACATATCCAATATGATAAATATTCTTGGCATATCTGTGGAGACTTGAAAGTGATTGCACTTCTTCTTGGTTTACAACTGGGTTATACGAAATTCTGTTGTTTCCTCTGTGAATGGGACAGCAGAGCACGGGAAAGCCATTACTGAAAGAAACAATGACCACTTCGACAAGCGTTGATTCCAGGGCATAAAATCTCACCAGTTCACCTCTTCTTAATGCAAAATTGTGTTAAGACTATGGATCAAAATGGCAGGGGGGGGGGGGGGGTATCTACTTGAAACAGAAATTTCCGAGGATCAGCGAGGTCAAAATCAAAGAAGGGATATTTGTGGTCCCGCAAATTAGAGAAATCATGAGAGACAGCGCGTTTGATGAAACTCTAAGTGAAGTTGAAGGAGCAGCTTGGAGAGCATTTAAAGTAGTGAACACAAATTTCCTCGGAAACTTCAAGGCCGAAAATTAAGTCACTTGTTGAAGAACTTCTCAAAGCCTACAAAGACGTCGGGTGCAACATGTCGTTGAAAATTCATTTTCTTGACTCACATCTCGACTTCTTCCCAACAAACTTAGGCGATGTTAGTGATGAGCATGGGGAACGCTTTCATCAACAAATATCCACGATGGAGAAGCGATACCAGGGCAAGTGGAGCCCCAGCATGTTGAATGACTACTGCTGGACATTGTCAAGGGATGGCCCAGAGGCGAAATACAAGCGTAAATCATCAGTAGCCACATTTTACGTGAATTCAATATGCATTTTCTACTTTGATATTGCTATTACGCCTATAAATTAATCCAAATTTCATTTTCGATTCACTCAATATTGGTGGGTGATAGAAAAATTTTGAGGCCATTTTTTAACAGCGGTAAAAAACCTATAATATCCACCCATTTTTGTTCATGTGACAAATAAAAAGTTTGATTTTGTTGACCAGTGAATTATTAATGAACAAACAAACATACAGTATAAACCTCAAAATATAAATACCTGGTAACATAGAAAATTGAATGAAACTTGTTTCATTGAATTTTCTGTGGCTAAAACTCTTGAGAAAGTTATTATTTTTATCATAATGAAAATATTAATATTAATTTTAATTCTTATGCATTGCCTGCCATAATAGTAATATCACGAAATTTGGAAAATTATGTCATATATTCATAATTCTATATTATATTGATAGATTAACTAAATATCCGCATCCGCATCCGCGGATATTGAAATTAAAAATCCGCATCCGCATCCGCAGATGTTGAAAAACTGACATCCGATCAAGCACTAATATATATATATATATATATATATATATATATTCCAGAGAGAGAGGGAGAGAGAGAACGCATGAGAGAGAGGGAGAGAGAGAGAGAGAGGAGAGAGAGAGAGCAATATCAATTCAATGTGTTATTAGCAGTCTACCCCATACTGAGGAATAACTCACGTTGTAACAGCATACATGAAACACACTAATAAATTCTTAGTGTACAATGCTATAATATGGTTATTCATCTAGCTCAGCGCTGTCCAACTTGCGGCCCGCGGAATGGACGTTTGCCAAATTTCATTCCTGAATTTTCTTCCCTATTTTGTCATTTCTAGTAGGGAGAACAACATTCAGCGGGTTCCTAAGTCGTATTAACCAACAGTGTATGATTATAGGCAATATCTTGGCCGCGCTTTATAGAAGTTGGACAGCACTGATTCTAGCTCATCCAGCGGTGGTTTGTGATGGGTTTGTTCATTCATGTCCTTGCTGGGCATGAATAACATGTTATCACCATAATGCTTCATGAGACGGCGCTGAAGTTTTTCTGCTTGGGTATCAATGTGGTCAGGTAACAGCTGTTGGAATTTGTCTAGCAGGATTTTCAACTTATAAGCTTTTCCTTGTTTTAGATTAACATCTATTTCTCCTACTAGTGCTGTAAATGCTTTCTTGTACAGTATATGTTCTCTCCTTCTTCCATTTTCCTTGAAGCACTGATGTTATGCTTGCTTGTATAGTTTGCCATGCAGGATTTGTGGTAAACAGCATAAAGCTGCAAATGAGGTCTTCTTCAATTTTGGCAAGCATAGAAATGTCCTTCCGAGCTTGTGCTGCTTGATAGAGATTACTCTGACACGTAGTTGTTTGTACCTTATGTATGCTGTCCCTCTTTCGCGCGTTGCATATTAAAGTTATTTAGTAGTTTGCTTCATAAAGATAAGAATTGTTAAAATTTAGTTGGTTTAATTGATTTTAGTTGATTTAGCTGATTTTATGTTATGTACATCGATATACGTATAGTAACTTAATATTTGTTTTACAAAATTGACGTTCTTCAAATCTCAATATCGGTACTTTCACACAGTTAACAATTCAAACTTTATTTTCAAGTGCAACATTATTATCATATATATGTATTGTAATCATGCCAACATTTGCCTGTTTTTCATAACTGAACGATAAACCTTTCTGCTGACATGCGAACAGAGGTCTCCATTATTAACCCATGTAGCCACAGTACTTTGTATGGTGATTCAACATTTTAATATGGCATTCATTTTGTTCAACATAGTGTATTAATGCTTGGAGTATCAAAATACCTGAATTATTGTACTCGAAATTAGTTTTGTGTAACTCATATTAATCAATTTTGTGAAACACCCGTATTTTAGGTGATATTTTTTGGGTCTAACAATAACGGTTTTAGGCAAAAAATAAAATATATCATGTAAAAGAATGTTTTTATAGATAAATTGATATAATGTAGCATAAGAGCTTTCACAAAATGTATAACTTCATGGGAAATAAACCTTGTTTTCACTGTTCATTGTGTCTTCAAAGATTTCAGTTGTAATGCGTGAATTGAAAACATGAATACACGAGTATCTGTACATAGCTGAAGTTAATGGCTGATTTTACTATCTTAGCACACTCAGAATAGAGGACAACATGCCAAACTTATATGTAGAGATGGTGCAGATCATTTTAGGACATGTTGTACATTTCTGTACGATGGGGATATTAAACTAAAAAAATATAGCCTGTTATCAGGGTTGGCCGCTCGCCTACATCTCCAAATACTCGGTAAGAAAAACATCGTTTTTCTAGTTCTGCCACAAGTTTATCAATAACTCGGAAAAAAAACATTAAATCCTAAATCTGTCACAGCGAGTTACATTCATATCACTTTTTCCATCTGGAAATTTTAGGATGCGGTTTCGAGTGACTGCATCAGAGTAATCTTGATTCAGCTTCGATTTCGTCAAATATCTCTTTAAGATCGACCAGACAATTCATCAGTGATATCAATAGGCTCCATCCAATTACAATATCAAGTCCCGTTTTTGGCTATCAAACCTAACAGAATTTTATGTCACAGTACTGCCATAAATGTTAATTTTAGGAATTGCATTTTCTTTATGAGAGACGCAGCTTCACATTTTTGAACAATGAATCGTTGCGTAACGTTTTGTAATATTTAAATTATATGGTATTTAGTTATTAAGAGAGTCGTCGCGTCGAAATGATTTTACAATATAGTTCAAATTAACCTTCACTGGAATAAAAAGCCTTCACAAAGTGAGGTCCTCATTTTGCCAAGACTCTTTCAACATGGTCCCATTATGAGACTTATGTTGAACGCGAGGTTCGGGGTAAATGCCCGCTTAAAAGCGACCATGGAGAAAGGTTAATCTTAATGGAGGCGGTAACGAAACTCCCTTTGGAGATACCAGAGAAAATACATGGCCTTGAGTTCCTGAAATTAAGAATCTGATTAAAAAGTTAACGACAGGTTCTTTTCCAGGAGTGGATGACCTTTCGAATGAGCACTTAAAGTATGCTAATGAAGTGGTGAATTTGCATATCTCATTGCTATTCTTAGCCATGCTTGCTCATAGCTATATTCTTGCGAAATTTATAAGAGTATATATCGTTCTCCTTGTCAAATCAAAAATAAATGTGGGGACTTTCTATAGAGTAATAATTACAAGTCTATTATTGAGAGAGAGAAAGATATATATATATATATATATGCGTCTCGGTGGTGTAGTGATTAGGATCGCTGACTATGAATCCACCGACCCTGGGTTCGAAACCCGGTGACGGCAGGCGGTGCGTAGCAAACCCAGCTGTTCATCCTTCCACACAATAAAAATTGGTTGGTAGATAAATGGGTACCCTGGTAGCCTAGTGGTTAAGACGCTGAGCTGCTGATTGAGAGTCATGAGAGGACTTTGTAATTTCTGGCCGCCCGTAGTGGGGCGTGGTTCGGATTCCACGTTAAACTGTAGATCTAAGGTGGAGTGATAAGCTTAACCTTCGTCAGAATGAACAATTTGGGAGGTAACAAAACCAAGGTAACCAAGATATATATATATATATATATACACACACAGGGGCGTAACTAGCTTTCAAAAGTTGAGGGAGGGGGGACAAATATAATAATGAAAAATCCTGCGGTGAATTTCTGTGCTGCTATTCTGTAGGTAATATCTTAAATTTGGTCTTTCAAGCATATTTTTCGATAGAATATAACAATGATGTCTCGATAAAGCTCTGATCTATCAGTATTATAATGAGTTTGCGACTAAAATGATGCTCTTAAAATACTATGATTTAGAGAATGATCTATATTTATGATAGTAATAGGAAAATCAAAGCAGCATTTTCACAACTACCTTATGTATATCAAGTACAGCGTGGTAAACAATGATTGCCCTCCCCCCCTGCACAGATGAAACTAATAGAGGTACAAAAAAATGATTGTTGCATCTTTTAGACAATTGAATTCTACGTCTAAACAAAACCACTTAATAGTTGGTGTTGTCTCCTTGTGCTTGGCGGACGGCTTCAAGTCGGCAAGGGTAGGAGGTGAGGAGAGACTCGAAAAGGTCAGTGTCGTATTCAAGATTTCGGAGGATTGTTTCGATGTGCTGCTCCATGGTCCAGCGGCAGAATCGGGTGCTGGTGGTTCAGCAAATATCAGGGATTCCACTCGGTCTTTCAGGATAGATCCTGAAAAATTCTGCCGCCGGATCATGGAGCAGCACATCGAAATAATCCTCCGAAATCTTGAGTACGACACTGACCTTTTCGAGTCTCTCCAGCACCTCCTACCCTTGCCGTCCGCCAAGCACAAGGAGGCAACACCAATTATTGAGTGGTTTGTTTAGACGTAGAATTAAATTGTCTAAAAGATGCAACAATCAGTTTTTGCACCTCTATTAGTTTCATCTGTGCACGGGGGGGGGGGGGGGGGCAATCATTGTTTGCCACCACTTATATATTTAGCATTAAAGGAAAACAATATATGCAATAATTAAAGTAAAAAATAACTAGATGTCTCATTAAAGTATCTATCACTGCATTGCAGGTATACCCCATTATTCATAGCTTCGCTTATACGTAATATAGTTTTTGACACCAAATTCCGCTATTCGCAAACCCAGCTCCGTTATTCGCAATGCCAGATACTGAAAAAAATAATTCACAATTCCGCCTGCTACCAAACGCAGCGCAGCATGCCCGTATCGCAAGCCATTATTCAAGAAAAGGCACGGTCTTTGTGGCGAAATGTGAGGAAGGAAGTCGTTGGTGAAGGTGAGAGGAGTAGTGGTGAAACTTTCAGTGCGAGTCGGGAATGGTTTGACCCCAGACGGGGGTGGTTTGAGGAAATAAAAGTACAGTACAGGTATGTTTATTCTTTTATTGATGTTATTCATAACTTACTATGCTAATACAGGTCTGTATTTGTGTTTTATACTTGCTTTTATGTATTGTATGTGAACGTATCCAAACATCTTACCTTTTGAAAAATGGCCACCGGAAGCATCCCCCAATAAAACATGTATTTATATGGGAAAAAATTATTCGTTACTCTCAATTTCGCTATTCGTAATGAGTCTGAGGAACATAACTCTTGCGAAAACCGGGGTATACCTGTATTAGTACTGAATCAATAATACTTTTCAGCATACTAATAGGACTAATAGGGTCTCTGCCGACTCGCTGATGAACTGATTCAAAAGTTGAGGGGGGGGGTGACAAAACCTATATTATCCCTCCAGTTCAAAAGTTGGGGGGATATGTTCCCCCCGTCCCTCCGTTAGTTACGTCTATATATATATATATATATATATATATAATATATATATATATATATATAATATATATATATATGTGTGTGTGTGTGTGTGTGTGTGTGTGTGTGTAGAGAGAGAGAGCGAGAGAGAGATCAACACAGTGTAGAACATTTGTTAAATTTATTTCAGTGATCCAACCGTTTTGACAAAACATTTGTTATCCTCATTGAGAATCTAAAATGATTTTTTACAAATCAAATTTTCTATTTTCTACCGATTCAAAATTAATGCTATCATAACTTTATTACAAAGGAGTTACAGACTGTGCGCTAACTATTTATCTTTGGATATGGTTTAAGTTTTTGAGACAATATTTTCTAAATAACAAATACTCAGCACAAGTTCTCTCCAATATCAGTAGGAAAAGACGTAAGATATATTAAATTCTCATATTATGGTTATCTCTCTTTACGTATTCGTAATGAACTATTAAGTAAATCTTTAAAAAGTTATTTCTCAAATTAATTTTAGATTTGCTCTTTTTAAATTCACTGAAAATTTCCAGTTTTTTAAATTTTAAAATAGTCTCCCAGAGAATATTTGCCAAAATGTTATTTATCAATACACGGGCAATAGCTGTAAGACTACATTTATTGGTGGTACGTAGCTCCAATTTTAGATGAGTCTATCCCAACATCTGAGCTTATCCGTTAGAGCAAACCGTCCCCTCGCTAATTCGTCTTACTCATCCATTAGAAATCATAGTATTGAGCATGGTCATCCCCTTCTAAAAAAATTAATTTGATTTAAAGGTTTTAGAATTTAGAGTTAAGGATTTTAGAATATATATATTTTTTATTTTTTTATTTTTTTTTTAAATAAACCAATAAATAATAACTCCTCTTTCAAATTGAATTTGTTCTAACCAAGTAATTTTATTTTTCCTTATATCCAAACAACCAACTAAAATAACCGCTCATTTTATTGTATTTTTCACTTCATTTAGTCATATACTAACTATGGAAGTTAGTGTTTACATTTATCCTTTGTGATGCTTAACAAGTATTGAAAAATTAACTTTATTCTTAGATCATAATTATTTTGTAACTTTTTTATTGTAATTGTTCTTAATTGCTATTCTATTTATTTGTAAACTTCCGTTTCCGAAAAGCAAATCAATATCTATGATATATATATAATATATATATATATATATATATATATATATATATATATATATACACACACTAAAGAATTAAAAACAATTGGGAGAAGTTATAATATTAAGTTGGTATTGGAACCCTATTCATAGATGTAATTCCTAAATAAGTTTGATAGCAATGTCGTAGACGGATTAAATGAAGCCAAAACATTGATATGCTGAATATTAATAGAAAGGTGAGCTGAAAACGGAATACATATCGATCGTGCCAAAGGTAAGCCACATCTGACAACAATGAGGCTCTGTGACTAGCTACGAGCCAGGGAGTGTCTCTTAACAACAAGAAGCGTTCCACACTATAAACATAGTGTTCCTGTACGGTAAATAAGAATGTAGTACGACAGTCATTTCTTTCGAAGTTTTTTTAGGATAATTCAGTAATTGATGTGAGTAACTTAAGACGTTATAGGAAGTAATAAAAGTGGCATCTCACCATTTAAAATAAAAAGGAAATTCAGCGTAACTTTTTTTATGCACACAGTCATCTTCTTTGCTTGAAAGTTCTAAAGCTTTCATGAATTTGAAAAGCATTAACATATGTTCATCCAAAACTTTAGACGTTATCTCATTGACATTTTATTAATGTATAAAACAGCCTAATAATACAGTGTACAGATTTAGTTTAAAACTGTACAACTGCACAGTAATTTCGCCACGCATATATATATATATATATATATATTATATATATATATATACACTAAGAAATGTGTGAATGAACATCAAACAACTAGCATTATTAAGAATAGTGTTCAAAATACTTAAAATTTCATAAAGTGATGAGCAAAATTAGCACTATATTCCCCTCTAATCGGTACGATTTATTTTACCGAACTGTACGATTCTAGTAGAGTGAGTGCAGACGGGCTTGGAGGACGAGTTACACTACATTCCCATTCCAAGATGGCAGACAAGGAATTCGAAGAGTTTCGACAAACGTTTGAGCAACTTCCACAACATATTAAAGCTCCTACAAACTGTTACAAGTAAGTCAAGGAACCATTGTGTTAATATTTTTAAAATTTACTTAAAAAAGAGTCCCGGGAAAGGTGTGATTTGATATAAACACGCATCCTACTCCATCCCCGATTCCAAGTTTTAAACTTATAGCATAAATATATATTTATTTCAACGATTTATGCTAAAAGAGTTCAGTGCTTTCAAATTTTTAAATTATTAGTGCCAAAAAATTAACTTCCAAGTGCCAAGATATAAGTTCCAATTTACGTACGAATAGTGTATCAACTTGTTTTTGAAGTATCGTTCGTATAAGTCAAAATAAAATGTAACATATTTTCTCATATTAGAATTTGAGCAAATACCATCTTATAATGTTTTTGTCATTATTAAAATATTTGCAAGTGCCTTTAAATATTACAAACTTTTGTAAATCGAATATGAAATGATAAATATTGTATTTGTTTACCATACTGTGAGGAACCATTCGGATACTTATAATTTCATTTTTCCTTTCAAGTAAAATTCTATTGTAATGAGAGTATTCTTATAAGTGATTTATATATTTATGAGTAAGATAATATATATATGTGTGTGTGTGTATAATAATAATAAAGTATAAAAATAGCTTAAATAAAAAAGAAAAGGGATACTTAAGACCATTTTCTTTGGTTTACATTTGATCATAGAAAACGGAAATGTATATTATTGATTTGGGGTGATTCAGCTATCTCAATAAGTATTTAATTTTTGTAAGAAATGGAATTATTATTCCAAAGTTAGCGATAAAATGAAGAAAAATATACATATAGTTTTTAAGATACCGAAACTATATTTCAAATAAAATTCATTTTTAATGGCAAACTAAAATAAAATTACTTTCATTTCTTTGACTCTTAAGTATTTTTATTTAGCGGTAACTTTTCTATTGAAACCCTTCAAATTATGCTTACCGGTGATTATCAGCAATTTAATATTTGTTTGGCTCGCTCGTAAATTACTTATAAACTGTTTATTTATTATTAGAAATTATTCATTTTGGCTTAGGATAATAGTATGACAGTATAATAGAAATTGGAAATTCACGTAATTACTTAATTTATAATTACTGAAATATGTAAACATCGTGATGAAGTTGCGAGTTTCACAAGCAGTGTTTGGAGGTGGGTGCTCCATCCTGCTAAAACCACTGTGAATCTGGGATAATGCAGTAATATCTATAGCATACTAAAGCCTTCATGGCCTCACTGGGTTATATTCTATTGGTAATGGTATCGTCTTTCCTAATTTCGTAGAAATTAGGAAAAGTTATTTCTTTAAATATGAAATGGTAAAAGATTGGTTTTAATATTAAATATTTATTGGTTATTAAGTAATGAAAGATAGAAATGTATAGGTATATACACTTAGATAAAGGCGGAAAAAAAAAACACACCAATTTTTTACCTTTCTCAAGACGAAACACCAGTAATAAAATATATATATACCAATTACAAAATAACTGGCGAATAAAAATAAGAACATTTTGGGGGGTATACGCTATATATATATATATATATATATATAATATATATATTATATATATATATATATATATATAATTATATATATATATATAATAATATATAAAATATAAATATATATATATATATAAATATATATATATAATATATATATATATATATATATATATATAAAAAGGGAAGACAAAAGTAAATAGACACCACGCTGATTATCCTCAAGAACAAATGATAAAGCTCAGTGGAATGCCAGATGGTGTATCAGCTTATATAACAGAAAGGGGAAAGCAACTCATTTTTAAATGTATTGATTAATAAATCCGTTATTATTTATTAACTTTTATTATCAAATCAAAATCTATGGAAAAAAAACAAAAAAAAACTGAAGGTGTCTATTTACTTTTGTCAACCTTCCGTATATATTATATATATATATATATATATATATATATATATATATATATATATATATGATGAATAAAACCACGAAGGAAAAAGAAACACAAAGGGGTGCTCAAGCGCTTTCGTCTAATGACATCCTCAGGAACACTGGAGTGAAAGGACAGATCAAGGCAATATATAGGTTACAAAAATAAACATACATACATACATACATATTCATATATATATATATATATATATATATATATATATATATATACATATGTAAGTATGTATATATAAGTATGTATATAGTATATATGTAAGTATGTATATGTGTATGTGTGTATGTATGTATATATATATATATATATATATATATATATATATATATATATATATATATGTATATGTATATATATGTGTATGTATATATATATATTTTTTTTTTTTTTTTTTTTTTTTTTTTTTTTTTTGCCGGTTTATTTCTTTATGGTTATTTAGGCTGGGACATATATATCACTAAGGCACTATTTTGTAATTAATTTTTTCTCAATTTATATTTATATTTATTTTTATTTCTTTATTCTTTTGTGACCTGTTTCATAAACAACCCATTTGAATTTATATTGAATGTCGGCTGAAGTGCTAAAAGTGTCAATCTCCCATATAAATGTTTGCTCCTCCCACAATTTTTTCTATGCTTACTATATATATGTATATATATATATATATATATATATATGAATATGTATGTATGTATGTTTATTTTTGTAACCTATATATTGCCTTGATCTGTCCTTTCACTCCAGTGTTCCTGAGGATGTCATTAGACGAAAGCGCTTGAGCACCCCTTTGTGTTTCTTTTTCCTTCGTGGTTTTATTCATCATAAATATTTTTCACGTGTCACTTTCGTGAAATAATTTTTCATATATATATATATATATATATCAGATACTGGGCAGGGAATATCATTGAAATAAATTTTTAAACCGAAGGTCAAAGCGTTTTCAATAAAGTTAAAAGCGAAAAAATCTTGTATCCTGAATAATGTTGACCATGTCTCTAAATTTATCTTATAATCTATTTCCGCCTTTTATGAACTATTAAAATAGGAAAAAAAAGAGATTGGTTTTGTTTATTGATACATAAAACCAATTCCTGAATTATTTTCTTCAGGAAGAATATCCAGCCATATTTTGTGTAGGATAGACAGAGTTGAGGAAGCTGCTTTTACATTAGGAAATTATTCAACCATAAATATAGAAAAGTCATTGCATAGGAAAACGAATATAAATAATGTTTGCTATTAGAGCAAACGTGTGTGTGTATAATATATATATATATAGGGTGGCACAAAAGTCGGTCATCATAGGAATTTTCAGGGTTGATTATAATATATTATTTTTTTTTTAGGTAGGGGATGGCTGCGAAATTAACAACAGATGAGAGGGTGAGCTTGGTTTTAATGTATGGAGTATCAGGTACGACAAATCGATGAATCGGTACAGAATGTAAATTCTGTACCGATTCATCGATTTGTTGTACCTGGTATTCCATACATTAAAACCAAGTTCACCCTCTTGTCTATTGTTAATTTCGCAGCCATCCCCTACCTAAAAGAAAAAATAATGTATTATAATCAACCCTGAAAATTCTTATGATGCGCGACTTTTGCGCCACCCTGTATATGTATGGTCACCAACAGGGGAAAATAAAAAGCGATTCTAAGGACTTCTCCCTTCATTTCCTGATTGGGAATGAAGGGAGAAGGCAACAGGCAGTATATATATAGATATATATTTGACAAAAGTAAATAGACACAAATGAGTATCCATTTATTCTTGAGGACAATTATTGTGGTGTCCTCTCTCTCTCTCTCTCTCTCTCTCTCTCTCTCTCTCTATATATATATATATATATATATATATATATATATATATTAGAACAAGCACTGCGCCTTGCGCAGAAAGACTCCCGAAACACAAACTTAGGGGGAAACGATTCTTCGTCAATGTATCATATATACTAAATTTGATGCAGATTACCTTAGCCGTTTAGGCGTCTATAAACGAACTGACATCATCATCATCATCATCATCATTATCATCATCATTCCCTAAATATATAAATAAGATTACGTGTATATATATATATATATATATATATATATATATATATATACACACAACTCCGGACCAAAAAAATAGAATATTGTCTCAAATGCGCTCGTGACCTTGATAATACCTTTAAGTTATACACCTTTATGAGGCATAGCGAGTATCCGTGACGTCATTATGATAAAAATACAACTCTGTGTGACAGTTCTGGGAAAAATAAAACGTAGCAGAAACCTAATTAAATAATAAAAAGTTAATGCATAGCGACATACCAAAATATTACAATATCTTATCAGGTGTTATAAAAAATAGAATAAATTCATTAGGTTTATTGAGTAGTGCCAATATATTAAACCTTTATCAAAGACTTTAACTTTGCATCTAAGTATTCAGTTGGCCCAGATTTAGCCATGCTTATGGCCTCCAAACGACGTGACATCAAGTTGACAAGCCTCTCGCATTCTTCTATAGCTATCGATAACCAGGTTGTCATCAAACACCTTTTCAGTTCACTAAATGTTCCTGTTTTACGCTTTTGGGCCTTCTTCTTAGCCATATTCCAAAGATTTTTTATCCGGTGAAGGTTGGAGAATTAGCGGGTCATGGTAGTACTTCACTTTCATGAACATCAAACCACGCAGACGTTGCACGAACCGCATGAGCTGGAACCAGGTCATGTTTAAAAATAAATGGTTCGTCTCCATACAGCTGTTTTGCAAACTCCAACATGAAGTATTCTAAGATTTCTGGGCAACTAGACATATGTGAAGTTGAGAGTGTGATAATGCGCAGATGTAGTAGGCTAATTTTTTGCGTGTGGTAACACTTTTCGTACTCGGAATATTAAAAAATTTCTATCAAAAATCTAGAAACATTTTTACTGTCTGAAAAAAGGATATATTGGCCCTGATTAGGTTAAGTTAGTCAAGGTTTGATTAGGTTAGGTCAGGCTAGATTAACGAGTACCTCACTTTTTAATAATTTAACAGAAAACACCGTTCGAGCCCTCAGTTACGTCCCAAACACTTATCACGCCCTTCTCGTTCCAATGGTAGTAAGGTTAGGTTTGGTTAATTATTGTAGTTTTTTAAATATATATGTATAGATTTTAAACAGTCTGTTCCTGTCTTAGTCCTTATGAGGAGATGCGCATATATATATATATTTCCAACTGCAAAGAACACGCAGTATAATTAACGTAAAGAACGACGCTTGTATAGAAGACATCCCGCGCAAGATGAGGAGGGAGAACGAACAAATGAAAAAATGAGGTAACTACCCGGGAATCGAACCCGGGATCTTCCGATTGCCGGTCAGATATGATAACCATTACACCATGGGCCTCACTCGATCAGAAGTCGTAATTCTCCTACATACGCGCAGAAACCAATGCCCCGAGGGGGGCACCTCCCGCATGCCGCACATATATACATTTTCAACTGCAAAGAACACGCAGTATAATTAACGTAAAGAACGACGCTTGTATAGAAGACATTCCGCGCAAGATGAGGAGGGAGAACGAACAAATGAAAAAATGAGGTAACCACCCGGGAATCGAACCCGGGATCTTCCGATTGCGGGTGGTTACCTCATTTTTTCATTTGTTCGTTCTCCCTCCTCATCTTGCGCGGAATGTCTTCTATACAAGCGTCGTTCTTTACGATATATATATATATATATGTGTGTGTGTGTATGTGTGGTGTGTGTGTGTGTATGTGTGTAAATGAAGTACTGTCGCTAACTCGAAAGTGGTAAAACTGTTTGATTCATTAACCAATTGTTTGGAGAGTAGTTCTGTCCTGTTCTCAGTTATTTAGGATTATGGAATCGATTGTGGCATACTTGGTATGAGTATAAGTTCCAATATGTTTTTGATTCAGGAGTGCATTCGGTAATGTTCAATGAAATGGCTGTGTTCTTAAAGGGATAAATTCTCTCTTGCTGAGATGACAAAATAGTGCGAACATTAAATGAAAAATGAAGATTAGGAAAGAATCGAGAAAAGAGACAATAAAGGAGAATTGCAAAGGAAAGACAAAGAATAAGATATTTGTCACCACTCTCATATTGCGACCAGACACAGCAAAAGGAGAGTCATGCAGAAAATTAAAAAGATATGAAGAAATCTGTGGCAGGATGGAGGAAGGTTAAGAATTAGGGTCTGTTGCCAAGCACGTTCTTGACCAAGCACTTTGGCTCAGGTGCATTTCGTGTTCTTATACGACTCAAAAACATGTTCTAGCTCCCCACTTACGATTTAAACGGGAACAGCGGCAGGTTCCGGTGCAATCTCCGTCGTAACTGAACGTCATAGATATCCGTTGCCTTGATTATCTTTAGTAGGTTACTATTGTTAGGTTGAAAGAGGGATAATAGTTCATAAGCGGATGAAAATATTTTTTTAATAATTTAATTAAAAATAGAAAAAAATTAAAAATTGGGTTTTATTTATTTATTTATTTATTTATTTATTTTTATTTGCATTCGTGAAGAATTATTTAAAATTTGTTTTCATGTCTCACTGCAATAATGCTGCAATTGCAGCCCTTGACACTACTTTCATCGAGAGAAACGCAACGATACTATTATCGCAGTTATTGAGCTGAAATTCCCGTTCACATCTTCTGTGTAGTTTTAAGGTCTCGAGGGACGATTTCATTAAAAGGAAATCTTTTGCGAAAATGCACTGCAGAAACGACGCATGTTCAAAACACGTTCTATGCACAATTTAACCGAATTATTACAATGATCACGGGGGAATAACGGAAGTTTTCTTCCCATCTTAGAAACAAGTAAGAAAGGAAAATAGCTACTATACGTTTAGTGCAATAGAAATTAGAATTCTTGTTAAATTTAAAACGCGATGTTAAATTTTATTTTTGGTTTAGAATTAGTTTAATAAATTGTCTCCCGAGAAAATTTTGAGTTTTGTTCCTTTCTCTTTCAAGTTTATCTATTTATTTATCCTTGCCATCTTCGAATTACTCTTTACAATACAGCGTAATACAGTAATCCCTCGATTACGCGCTTTTGCCGTAAGCGTTTTCACTCGAACACGGTTAACATATCACTACCTATTTTAGCCGTCCCCTGACGCATTTCCGCGACAATGCGGTTGACTTGCATGCCCGACCCTCGCGCAACTGATGTGAGGAAGTAATTGCCCACTTTGAAGAAATTGACCCTTCTATGAAAAGGAGTGGCAGGTGCAGAAGAGTCACTTACCGATGGTACTGCAGCCTACAGAGAGCCGCTGCGAGAGATGAGGCGGGCGGCAATCCAAAACACCATCACCTCATTTTTTTAAGCCTGCCACTTCAACCCCTTCACCAGGCACTCCACCGCGCCCTTCAACACGCACTTCTGCCACTTCAAGCAGCCCGTTATCTCTCTTAAGGCTGACACGACGACTTCGGGTACTGAACGAGGCTCAGGCAGTCGCTCCTTCCCCTCATGTCTCCTCCCACTAGCTCCGATAGCAATAATCTTATAGTGTGTCAAAATATGTTAATGCTTAATTTGTTTTACAGGGTATGAATTACATAATATTACATAGTGCACGCATTAATTTTATAGGGGCAATACAGTTTAATAAATAAAATAGAAATTGATGTCAAATATTTTGTATTTAGAACTTGTTCAAGAGTAATTTTTATTTTTTTTTAATCGATGCTATTTTCCCCATAAGTCTATGTATTTACCTTACGAGGCGTTTTCTAGGAACACATCACCCGCGTAAGGCGAGGGGCTACTGTATATATATATATATATAATGTAAAGAACGATGCTTGTGTAGAAGAGCTTCCGCACAAGACGAGGAGAAAGAACGAACAAATGAAAAATGGGGTACCTCCCAGGAATCGAACCCGGGATCATCCAATTGCCGGTCGGACATGCTAACCACTACACCAAAGTCCCCAATCAGTCAGAAGTCGTAATTCTCCTATATACGAGCGGAATCAGATGCCCTGAGGGGGCAACTTCTCATGCCGTACATATATACATTTTAACTGCAAACAACACAGAGTATAATTAATGTAAAGAACGACGCTTGTGTCGTTCTTTACGGATTCTCGACGTTTTAAATCGCGCCTTATCCTCACTGAATCCGTATGAAACCCATATTTGCTTTGCGTCTTTAACAAACTCATTAAAACTGTCCTGGTTTCTTAAATTCTTCAATTCGTTTGTTGCCCGAGAGAAACTGTTGCATACTAAATGCAGATCATTAGTTTTAGACTGTAGTAACCGACTTAGAGAACTAATGATCTGCAGTACCTTGTTCCACCATAAAACATTCAACAAAAATGTCCAGTCCATTTTTTGGTTTATAGCAGGCTTCCGCTACTTCTTTCGCATCATGCTTCGCTTCAATGAGACTTCCCGTACACTCTCTTATAATGTCGAAATTCTTTCTTACAGCATATATATCATAGCTTTGCCACTGGCCGCCCATCTGGTTTGGCAGAGGTTCTGTAGACGGTAGATCCTCGATGTTGACGACTGGTCATTTTCTTCTTTGCCTTCATCTTCTTCGTCATCACACATGTCTTCTAATGTGGCTTTTCTAACCTTGTTGCTGGTTTCGGCTTCTGCTAACAGCAGCTCCCACCGTCTGTTCGAGGCACTGAAAAAGGCGAAAATCTTTTGCACTGCGGCGAACAAACAGTACGAATGTGTGCCCATCTGCAGCCAGGTAATTCTTCAACAATGTTTGCACACCTGCTTTCGCTTCACTCATCACATTGGCACCATCATACGCCTGTCCCTTCAGTCCCCGTTTTTTCGAATTGAGCTTGTCAAACAAGACTCTTTTTATTAGGTCGCAAATTTCCCGCGCCGTAGCGTCCTTACAATGGAAATAACCGACAAATCTTTCATTAATTTAAACACTCTTCCGGTTATCATCGATCTTGACAAATCTGAGTAGAATTGTGAGCTGATCCCGGTGGCTGATGTCTGTGGTGCTATCGGCTATCACAGTAAAATAGTGAGATGATTTACAATCAGAAACAATTTGATTCTCGGACGCAGTTGCCCAGAATATCAATCGGGCAATCGGATCCGAAGTTGAAATGAAATTCAACAGCGACAAATATACACCCGGGTTTGAACTGTTTTCCCTATGGGCTCGAAACGGTAAGCCAAGTTCGGTTAGAACTCTGATCAAGCCAAACTGAACCGTCAGAACATGTTTCCACCTCTCCTTTTCTTTGTCAAGCTGGATCTTCAACTCTCGATCAATTGAATGATCAGCGGCATATCTTGAGAGTGCTATCATTGATCTTCGGTGTGTAGCACTGTCACGGTGAGTACGAATACTTTTCGAAATGTTTTTCCAGTCAGATATATCACTGAACTATGATGAGCGCTGCCGGACATCATCTCCAAAAAGCCAACAAGCATGACAATATGCGTAGTTCTTTCTGTAAGAATAAGCTAGCCACTTGTGTTGAACAATCTCGCCTAATGCATTTCTAGAACAATATAGAGATGAGTTGAATTTGCGAGTGGATTGACCGCTATCAGCCGTAGTAGATGGGAACCGTTTTTCATGCATGTCATCTTCAACTGGTTTACACGGTCCTGTTTTCACCAAGAAGTTTAGGTGATCCTTCACACAATGGAGAAAAGGAGGCTCAAATAGAGCTTTGTCGGTGGGAAACACAACACTGCAGTCAGTGTCTGCATCTGATGCGGAAGTTGAAGTTTGTTCGTGTTCAGTCGATGTAGTTGCAGTTCGTTCGGGATCAGCCGATGCAGTTGGCGTTGGTTCGGAATCAGCCGATGCTACCGATGAAGTTGGTTCTGGATCAGGCGAATGAGGCGATGCAGTTAATGTTGGTTCGGGATCAGCCGATGCGATTGCAGTTCGGAAGAACTCGGACAGTTTCCTCATTTTATTCGCCTGCTCTTGTAACAAGTCACTTACCTTAGCCTTTCTTTTTTGACTATCCGATTTATGCACATATGTATTCTTTTGAGACATGACTGAAAATCTGAAAAAAAAAACGGAAAGTTAAGTATCAAAATTGCCAAAATTTTATTTTTGTAGATTTAATTTAATTTCAAATTTTTTTCCCAAAAGGGGCCCGTATAACAGCAGGGCCCGATCAGCAAATACTGATTTTGCTGACCGTTAAAGCCGCCCCTGACAAACATGTACAATAACATCAAAAGGTGGCTGAGCAATTATCTTTCAGGAAGATACTCACATGTCACATTTAATGGCAAGTCATCCAAAAACAAGCTTTTTCCGAACGGGGTCCCTCAAGGCTCTGTTCTCTCACCAACACTCTTCAACTTATACATGCATGACATTCCAACAACCATAGATAACAAGCTTACCTTATCATCATATACAGATGACATCACTAACATCCACCCACAACAACATCGACACCGCTACAAATAACCTACAAACATACATAAACAGTATACAAGACTGGCTCACACACAATAGACTCAAAGTAGCGTCCACAAAATCAACCATAACCTTGCTAACAAGCAACAGAAAAGAACACCAGATAACTCCAGCTTACACTAAACAACACCAACATTCCACACACTCACAAGACCAAAATACTTGGGGTCACATACAATACATCATTATCTTTTGCAAACCACATTCGGGACATTAAAAATAAATGTACGTCAAGACTTAACACGTTTAGGATACTAACAGGCACAAACTTTGGACACCAGCAGGAAACAACATCACTCATATACAAACAATATATTCGCTCAGTTATGGATGCTGGGCACCCATTATCTCAAACACACACATAAACACCTTACAGACAATACAAAACAACGCACTTCGTATCATTACAGGATGCACTGAAACAACACCAATAGGACACCTGCACACAAAAACAAAAATACTGAAAGTTAGGGAACATTTAGGACATGAGGGGAACACAGTCCATGGCAGCAGCGACAACTAACCCACAACACTCTTGCCACTATATGTACAATCATGCAGCGACACCTCGCACCATTAAGGTAACACCAGAGAGACATTATAACCAAATACTCCATTCCATACCACGCCCCACAGACATCACACAGTACAGAAAACACACACACACACACACACACCTAACCCACAAAGCACTGACACGACTCGGTCCGAATGCGTCCGTAGGTGCGAAGCGCCACCCATTAACAGGTCAGAGATCATCCTGAGCAGATCGGATCGAGTTAACTTAGCACGATTCCGATGTGGACATCACCCCAACTTACAGACATATAAACACAGACTAGATAACTCCATAGACGACACCTGCAACCTGTGCCAGACACACACAAACAACTGAACACATTATGACAGACTGTATCGCTCTAGCACAACATAGAACACAACAGCATCACTAGTGCGCTGAACTCTGATCCACTGCGGAGAGGGCGATCGGTTACCTGCGTGCCGCCTGCTTGCTCGATCAGGGTGGGCTGATCGGCTAACAACAACAACAACAACGTTGTTTTTAAGTATAATAATACTGTTAAATCACGCCTAATAAAGAATAGCCCGGATAATGCGCTTTGCTGTGTATATTCGATCGGATGAACACAATGTAACTCGGTATATATATAGGCCAAACCGTAAAAACGTTAGATATTGGGGTAAAACAGCATAAATATGCGTGTAGAACAGCAAATAATTCTAATACATTGTTTAACCATATGTTATAGATGTAATCATAGTATTAAGTGGGATAGTTCTAAAGCTCTCGTTAAAAACAGATATAATCGAAAGGAATATTCTAGAATGTGCATTTATTCATTTTAAAAACAATTTCAATAACAGTGCGGGAATGTATAAAATTGACAATATCCTGTTAAAATAACTTTTGCCTTTAATCAACTCTTGTTAATCATGTGCTAATCTTTTTATTTTTCTGTCCCGTTGTACATATGTATATATTTTCGTCATCTCGCCTTCTCCCTTCATTCCCTGACGAGGTGTACTTCTAAATACACGAAAGGCATTGGAATCATTTTTCTTTTTCCTTGTGAGTTTGCATCATATATATATATATATATATATATATATATATATATGGGCTACGTCGTAGCCAATGTTGTAACACCGCTTCCCGTTGATCAGCGAAGTTAAGCAACATTGGGTCTGGGTAGTAGTTGGATGGGAGACCATCCTCCGTGTCCAGATTATGTAGCGACCCGTGGTTCGGATCCCAGGTACCACGTAAAACTGTAGGTCCCCTCCGTCATAATATAACCTTAGATGTTGCGAAGGAGGTTAAACAACCCGCTTAAATTTGCTAATCTAGCGGGAAACAGCGTTTCGACGGGGCCTTGGCGTACTCTTATCTCGTAAGAGTTAACAAATATGAAAATTTAGTTTTGCATTTAAATTTACAGTGAAACAATTTATTAATTATTGATTTGAACAATTAAACAATATAAAACGAATAAATTCCTTTATCTTTAAAAAAATTTTCTTACATAATTATCGTAACAACTAACAAGTCGTATTTTGAATCTCGTTTCAAAATGTCTGAAAATCTTTACCAGCGTTTTATTTAAAAATAATTAAAATTTAATTTTATTAATAAATTTCTGTGTCACTTCTTTCGGCGTCTGCAAAAAAATGGAAAAAATAACCTATATTTTTATATTATTAAACTCAAGCCTTGGGGAAAAGATGTTTTTCCTATATTCTTTGTTCAAAATGAAAATTTTCTTTAAGGTTCGCCTAAGTTTCAGATAATCACATAAAAATTCCATTTAATTACGTTCACTAATTTTTTTTTAAGATTTGTTTTTTTTAATATACTGTACAGTATATAATTTCGAATCTTTCAGTAAATAATTAAATATGATTTTTAGTGGCTTAGTTTCTGTTTTGTGTATTTAAAATTTAAATTTAATTTTTAGTAACGCGAAAGAAACGAAATAATATTTATAGTGTATTCTATGGTATTTTTCTTCATTAGAATGTATACGCAGTGACCTTGATGAGCAACTGTTCAATGGAAGATAATCCGGGTAGCGGAGCAAAGTCGATTCGCACAATGTCGACACGCATAATGTCGATACTAAAATGTCACTTTAAATTAGGTCAGCTTAGGTCACGCTAGGTTAGGTCCAGTTAGGTTAGTCATTGTTAATGAAAATGTGAATTGTAGTTTGAAATCTGAAATGCATATACTGGGTCATTCCAGCGTGACGCTCGTTACAATTCGGAAGTTACTTTTCAGTACATTTTGTGCTATAATTTAATAAAGAAATTAAGCTTGGCAATCATGTTTAGCACAGCTACGCAAGACCTTAAACTACCTAACAGTACTATTGTCTGATTTTTTCAATTTCTATTAATCTCTCTATTAACAGTTAAAGTTGCTGTGACGGGGAGTTACATCGATGCAATCTCATTGCCGAGTTCTATTGACATTTGAATTAAACTCTGTGAATTAGATAGCTTTATCTCCGATTGCTATATTGCAGTTTACACACACACACACACACACACACACACACACACACACGCACACAGTTTGTTAAATTATCTTATTTCACGGAGCAGTTATTAGGCATAATAAAGCTGTGATGTCCGCTACATTCCGATTTAACCAGTATTAATGTAATAAATAAATAAATTATTTCTAAAGGATTACGGCTATAACACTCAGAAACATTATTAAATCAAATAAACTCTTACTCACCATGTGTATGGAGTACATTCGTGTAATGCAATTGCATGCAACATAGCACCATTGCGGGGAAAAATGTACCATAGCCAGGAAAAGGGGGTAGGGGGTGCCAAACCAAAAATGCGTGAATAGAATCTAACCCACCCACCTCAGACCTACAGCAAACCCTACCTCAGACGTAAGCACTACTCTGCTTTAGACCTAGGCCAATCAACCAAACTATGTCACAGCAATAATATAAATATGGACTTTAGCGGCCACCAAATAAAAATTAAAAATTTGTTAATAAATATAAATTTGTACTGTAGGGACCAACAACAGCACGATGACACATCAATAATATAAATATGGACTTTAAGGTCCACCAAAATAAAACAAGAATTTATCAATAAAATTATCAATAACTAGCGTGGTGGGAGTTACACTCTGTAGGCCTAACAACAAATGAAGACTTGAAATAAAAAGTAATTGACCCATAAGTATGCTTAGGACATACTTATTTATGATCTGAATTTATTTTATTCAACTCAGAAAATTAGCTTAGCTAGGGGAAAAAACAAAAAAGTGACATCCATTACATTTCGTGATAGATGAATTGAACTTACTTTCACAGGTATTATGATTGAAAATGGATAATTATTCATCCATCAATAAAGACTTTGACATGGCCCTATTATAGTGTATGAAAGCCATTGTGATTGCACTATAAATACTTTGTTTTGATTGAATAAAAATTAATGATTTTAGGCATTTGTGTATACCATGCAACATGGCGTTACATTTTCTACCATAACTTTTTTGGGGGCTGTAGTTATGCCAGTTTTCTTTCTAAATTTTAAAAATAGGGAGTCTAAGCTTTAATTTCATATAAGATTTTTATCGACTTGCCCAATTTTCAATTTTGACACTTAGGTTCATATTTTCATGGAATGACCCTACTTGCATAAGGTTGAACTTTGGTATTATGAGTTCCGACTTTGTTCGTGTAACGCAAATAATCGTATCGAGGTCAGCTTAAACAAATTGACAGAAATTATCGGGTTCGATACGAATTTAAAGAACCTATTCTCTTACTGGTGCGTTCAGGTTCCCTACCTCACCAGGAGCTGAGCATCTGTACTGGCTGTACCTCTCCGGTCCTGTTTTATCAAACAAAACTGAAAACTGTGAAATAAGAGTTTTGTATCCGTTACGCGACACTGGTCACCCATGCACGCTACTTCTACTTCTACTTCTACTTTACTGCATGCAAATCTAAAAACGTTCTCAATCATGGGGTAAAAGGTAGCATACCGTTATTAGCAGTTTATAGGCCATTTTAACTATTATCATTAGTGCCTAAATTGTTGAAGAGCAGTTAAGGAGATTGCCATAAAAAAATGATTATTTGTATAGCAGCAGTAAGAATAATTTATTCGCTGTAATATTTTCACTGAAAACTATTGATAATCCACAAAAACCAATTAAGACAATATAAAGAGCCATTTAGAATCTTTTTCCTTCAATAACGTTTTAATAATTAAATAAATTATTTGGTAATTAGTAACGCCTTCTTTGCCTTAATTTCCTTTGCATCTCGTCGTACCTTTGAAAGAACAAAAACTTTCCATATTCATTTTCTGGCCGTAGCCGCGACCCGCCCACGAGGTTTATGGCTCTTCGTATTGTGGAACGATGACAGTGTGTGTTGGCGCTTGCCAAAGATCCTTGAAGGTCTTTAGATGTCACTCTTGGATTATTGCAAACCTCAGGAACGAGTCTCCTAATCATCCTGAGTGAAATCTTTGGTGAAATGGGAAGGAAGGTTGTCGTCGTCTTTATGTCCCCTCCAATTGTAAATAATTTGACGAACAATTGACGCATGGATTCCATATTTCGTTGATATCTTCTTGTACCCCATCTCCAGATGTATGAGCATTGACAATGGCCCTGCGTAGGTCATTCGAGAGCGCTTTCAATCTAGGCATGATACTCAATGCTCTTTACATTATCCGCACCAAATTGATGCCTGAAATGTAAATGAAGCTAATTACAAAAGTGATCAATCACATTAATATAACATCACTACGTTCATACTAGGAATGCTACCTCTATAAGGAATGAACTATGTAAACAAAACACCTTTGTTCAACAAATTTACGACGATACATAAATGGTTCACTTATTTTCGCGCGACCTCCTTTTCACACCTGAGTGCATTAATGTTTCTGTGATTATACATGCGTAAACTAAGTTATTTTTGAATGGTAGGATAGTGTTGGCAGATATGCAAAAGGTTTGTCATATGTAGGTACAAAACATATTCTCCTGCCATGCCCATACAAATCGATTGCAATGGGTTAATTTACTTTTTTCGCACAACTTTATACATATCCTTTATAAGTTATACTTCATGTTATTATTTAGGCTTCAGTCAATGAATTTTTTAAAGGGATTTTGTCTCCCTGGTTTTATGTAGCCTCTTATTGACATTTCGTGTAGGTTAACGCTTACAAATGAATGAAACGAGGTTGGTAAGACTTGCTCGTTTACATACATGATACATATAATGTAAAATATAGGTATTTGACGGTACCCATAAACTGCAAACGTCGCCCCAACTCTCGTTGCACTAAAATGCACCTAAATGAACCGAGAGTTTTCCACAGGGAAAAATAAGAAGCAATTCCGAAACCTTTCTTGTATTTAACATCTCGTCCGGGGAAAAGGAGGAGGTAAGAGGCAGCATATATATATATATATTTTTTTTTTTAACTGCAAACAACACAGTATAATTAATGTAAAGAACGACGCTTGTGTAGAAGAAACGTCCGCACAAGATAGGGAGAGAGAACGAGCAAATGAAAAATGAGGCACCTCCCAGGAATCGAACCCGGGATCATCCAATTGCCGGTCGGATATGCTAACCACTGCACCAAGGTCCCCGATCAGTCACAACTCGTAATTCTCCTACATACGGCATGAGAAGGTGTCCCCTCAGGGCATTTGATTCCGCTCATATGTAGGAGAATTACGAGTTGTGACTGATCGGGGACCTTGGTGCAGTGGTTAGCATATCCGACCGGCAATTGGATGATCCTGGGTTCGATTCCTGGAGGTGCCTCATTTTTAATTTGCTCGTTCTCTCTCTCCATCTTGTGCGGACGTTTCTTCTAACAAGAGTCGTTCTGCACACTTGATCCATTGCTATTTACAACTGTTAACACTCAAATTCATTCGCGCGCAACTCTTTGTAATTCATCTAATAAGTTTCTGCACGGTATAACAGGGCCGCGGGAAGGGTGTGTGCTGTGGGGGTTGCAGCATCCAAAACATTTTTGGTAGGGGTGCTTGAATATGCTTGCGCACCCCCTGATAAAATGTTTGAACTGTCTCAACATATTTGTGGAATCACTTCAGAGCATATTTCAGATGGATAGTGTTTATTTACTTTATTGTGGTCATACATCATTTCGAGTGTTTAAGAGTTCTGTCAATATATATATATATATATTATATATATATATATATATATATATATATATATATATATATATTATAGAATGACGAACCTTTCTCGCCTAAATAATGGGCTTGTTTACGAGGCTCCTTATATGGTATGAGTGCCAAGCCCTAAAAAGCGAGAGTTCACTGTGCATGTGCGAGACTCGGGATGTAATAAAAGGCTGAGTCGAGCCGCACCCTGGATGATTCTTCGACTTACCACAATAACCCTATACTGTTCGCATAAACCCTGTGTCGTCAGGCCGGTTCATTTACTCCCACTAGTCATCACAATAAGTATTATGTAAGCTGCCTCACTCGTTATTCATCCCCTTTAAGCGGCTTACCACCCAAAGCATCATGCCATCCTAATGCCTGAGAGACTAAAAATGGCAACCCTGATATTCCAAGGCCAGTGGATCCGAACTCCGCCACTGACGTTCCATACCACAAACATCCATCTTCAATACATATAAGCCATAATGCCATATACACATATATATATTATATATATATATAATATATATATATATATATCAAAGCTATTGACTTCTCCTTAGGGAGAACGTTTCGACAAATCTTTTGTCATCATCAGTGAATTAAGTCTTAAAACCTTAAAACAAAAATAAAAAGTGAAAATTACATCAATACAATATTAAAACCATTAAAATTAAAACCTTAAAACAAAATGAAAATTGCATCAATACAAAATTAAAATCATTAAAATTACATTACTACAAAAAAATTAAAATTAAATTAAATTACCTCAACAGGTAAATACACAATGTTTACATCAACCTCCATACTTGGCAAAACCTAAGAGAAAACTGTATGGTCAGTGGATTAGAAAGTATATGTCTATGAAAATCGGTTGGTTAGTTAAAAGAGCTGTAATTTGTAAGATGAACTATTATTGTTAATGGAGGGTTTGTTTCTATAGATGTACAAAGATTCTAAAATTCGGAGTTCTGTGAGGTTATTGGATCTAGTTAAAATTTCAAACTGAGTTTTGTGAAGGGGATGGTTGTTTTCATTACTATGGTTTCTAATTGCGGATTGCGGTGGGCTACTAAGGGGACGGTTGGTACGGACTAACAAGCCCAAATGTTGAGAAAGGAGCACCTCCAGTTGGAGTTGGGTACTGCCAATATACGCAGCCTTACAGCTGTCGCACGAGTATTTGTAAACAACATTAGGGCATACAGTTTTGGGGAATTCATCTTTGAACTTTAAAAAATTTGATAATTTAAGTGGGTTGACGAAGGCGAATCTAAAATTTATTTGGGGGTAACTAGACTTGAGCAGTTTGAACAATTCACCTCGAATACGCAATGATAAATAACCATAAAAAGGTAATTTAATATATCTGGTTTCTTTTTGTACTGTAGTTATGGGGAGTTTAGTATTAAAAGTGTTATTTAAAAATTTCTTTAATTGGTTATCAAAAAGATTAGAAGGGTAGTAATTGTTAATAAAATACTGTCTTAAAAATGTAAATTCTTCATTTAACGAAAAGTAATCCGAACAAATACGGTAACTTCTTGTTAATAATGTTACTATAGCACTAATCTTATATTTATAAAACATACAACTTAAATAATTGGTTCCCAAGCCAGTAAAAGTTTGTTTTCGAAATAGTGAAGTTTGGAACTTATTATGAGCCCGTTTAACTAAAACATCCAGGAAAGGTAAACTATTATTTGTTTCGTTTTCACATGTGTACTTAATATTACTATGATGCTGATTAAGATAATTAAGAAAAAGTTTTACGTGTGAAGGATGTTTAAATATTAAGAAAGTGTCATTCATGTATCTTCTGTAATATATGGGTTTAAAACTATTAGGACAACTTTTCAACCAAATTTCTTCGTAATGGCAAAGAAATGCATTTGCTAGTGTTGGGCTCAACGGGGAACCCATAGCTACCCCATCAATTTGGCTGTAAAGGTTGCTATTAAATAAGAAAAGATGGGGTAGCTATGGGTTCCCCGTTCAGCCCAACACTAGCAAATGCATTTCTTTGCCATTACGAAGAAATTTGGTTGAAAAGTTGTCCTAATAGTTTTAAACCCATATATTACAGAAGATACGTGAATGACACTTTCTTAATATTTAAACATCCTTCACACGTAAAACTTTTTCTTAATTATCTTAATCAGCAACATAGTAATATTAAGTACACATGTGAAAACGAAACAAATAATAGTTTACCTTCCCTGGATGTTTTAGTTAAACGGCTCATAATAAGTTCCAAACTTCACTATTTCGAAAACAAACTTTTACTGGCTTGGGAACCAATTATTTAAGTTGTATGTTTTATAAATATAAGATTAGTGCTATAGTAACATTATTAACAAGAAGTTACCGTATTTGTTCGGATTACTTTTCGTTAAATGAAGAATTTACATTTTTAAGACAGTATTTTATTAACAATTACTACCTTCTAATCTTTTTGATAACCAATTAAAGAAATTTTTAAATAACACTTTTAATACTAAACTCCCCATAACTACAGTACAAAAAGAAACCAGATATATTAAATTACCTTTTTATGGTTATTTATCATTGCGTATTCGAGGTGAATTGTCCAAACTGCTCAAGTCTAGTTACCCCCAAATAAATTTTAGATTCGCCTTCGTCAACCCACTTAAATTATCAAATTTTTTAAAGTTCAAAGATGAATTCCCCAAAACTGTATGCCCTAATGTTGTTTACAAATACACGTGCGACAGCTGTAAGGCTGCGTATATTGGCAGTACCCAACTCCAACTGGAGGTGCGCCTTTCTCAACATTTGGGCTTGTCAGTCCGTACCAACCGTCCCCTCAGTAGCCCACCACAATCCGCAATTAGAAACCATAGTAATGAAAACAACCATCCCCTTCACAAAACTCAGCTTGAAATTTTAACTAGATCCAATAACCTCACAGAACTCCGAATTTTAGAATCTTTGTACATCTATAGAAACAAACCCTCCATTAACAATAATAGTTCATCTTACAAATTACAGCTCTTTTAACTAACCAACCGATTTTCATAGACATATACTTTCTAATCCACTAACCATACAGTTTTCTCTCAGGTTTTGTGTATTTACCTGTTGAGGTAATTTAATTTAATTTTAATTTTAATTTTTTTGTAGTGATGTAATTTTAATGATTTTAATTTTGTATTGATGCAATTTTCATTTTGTTTTAAGGTTTTAATTTTAATGGTTTTAATATTGTATTGATGTAATTTTCACTTTTTATTTTTGTTTTAAGGTTTTAAGACTTAATTCACTGATGATGACAAAAGATTTGTCGAAACGTCTGAAGTACAAAAAATAAATGAAAATGTTTGCCGTTGTGTTGGTCCTTTTGTTCATCATATATATATATATATATATATATATATATAATACCATAATGGCTTCGCGCTTCACACTCGCAGCAAGTACCCAAAATATTCAGCACCCCTAGTAAAATACTGTTCCAGCGTTTCTGCGGTATAATCAGTTATTCGATTCAAATCTCTTATTTTGTGCATTTATATTCGCTTAATTATAACCTTTTTATGACGCTAATCATATACTTATTTTGTTTAATTAAAGGAAAGTTCAACGAAGCATATTAATCTCCTTTATTAACTGCATTTATTTATTTTGATCGAAAGATCAATAGTGACCTCGAACCTCAGGCAATCATTAATTACTTTAATTTAATATAATTACATTATTATAGGGCCTACAGTAATTGGACATATATATATATATATAATATATATATATATATATATATATGATGTAAACCCACAAGGAAAAAGAAAAATGATTCCAAGGCCTTTCGTGTATTCAGAAGTACACCTCGTCAGGGAATGATAAAATTAAAATTCTCTGACGAGGTGTACTTCTGAATACACGAAAGGCCTTGGAATAATTTCATTTTCCTTGTGGGTTTACATCATTCATTCATTTCACGTGTTTAATTGTGAAATTCACCCCATATATATACATATACAGGGTGAGTCAAAAGTAGCGCCCGATTTCTGTCAGTTGATTGTTTGTTTGCTATTTGTATTACAGTGTACAAGAAGGTAGAAATAAATGAATGACATGTTTATCTAACCATTTATTCGGGGGAAAATTATTACGGAACTGTACCAAGCTGTTTTACTTGCAATTTTCAAAGTGCCCTCCCTCGTGATCGATGCACAATTGCAGCCGAGCAAGCACAGAGTGGCACACACGCCTGCAGAGTTCGATATCAATTTCCTCAAACTTTGCAGTGATTTGAGCCTTCAATTCCTGAATGGTACGAGGCTTTTCACGATAAACAAGGTCTTTCATGAGCCCCCAAAGAAAGAAATCTGGAGGTGTAAGGTCTGGGGAGCGTGCCGGCCACTCGATCGGACCGCGGCGGCCGATCCACTTTCCGGGAAAGTTTTCATCAAGCCACTGACGAACATGACGTCCATAATGAGGTGGAGCTCCATCTTGCTGGAAATAACAGTCCTGATCTTGTACCCTGGGCCAAAAGAAGGTTTGCAGCATATCCAGGTAAATTTCTGCAGTGACAGATCCCTCAAAGAAAAAGGGTCCAATTATCCCTAATGGAGATATGGCTGCCCAAACTGTCACGCCAGGTAAATTTACCTCCTTCTCAACTGTCACTCTTGGGTTCTCCGCAGCCCAGTAGACACAATTGTGTCTGTTAATTGTGCCGTTAAGCTTAAAACATGCCTCATCTGACCACCAGATGTTGTCTAGCATTGTGTCCTCTTCGTCAAGTTTAGCTAAGAACTCTTCTCAAAATTGAAGACGGCGGTCGTCATCTCCATCATGAAGGGCATGCAGTAAGCGTGGAATGTAAGGTTTCCATTTTTTCTGGTGAAGGATACGGATAACACTTGATTGGCTCACTTCCAACTCTGCAGATAAACGGCGAGTTGACTTTTGCGGACTTTGTTCCAGTCTCCTGATGGCTTCTTCAGCCTTAGCTACATTCGTTGCCGTTTTCGGACGACCGGACTTCTTTGCACTGGCTACCGACCATGTTGCTTCAAATTTCTCGACAATCAATCGTATGTTTCTTCCCTGGGGTGGGTTAATATCGAATTCCTGTGCCAAACGGCGTGCCGCCATCGTTGGTTGTGCATTACATTTGTAGTAATGTTTCACGGCTGCAATGCGTTGATTCATTGAAAGGTAATTCATGGTTCAATTTGGTGCAAATTCAGTAACTTTCCAAACTCTCAGCAATAACCTGCAAAACAAAAACAAAAATAAATAAACTAAGAAAATTAATAATCTGCAAGACAATTATTAACAACATGACTTCCCAGAAAGAATCCGACAGCCGAAAAAACAGAAATCGGGCGCTACTTTTGACACCCGTACGTACAGGGTGTTTCACAGCCGGTCTGCCAAACTTTGGGGGGTGATTTGGGGGTATCGAGTAAAAAAGTTGGTGCTCTTCCAATATGTGCTCTACCTTAAAATTTACATTCCAATACGTGATCTACCTTAGATTATTCGGATTAGCAGCAGGTACGTTAGTTAGCCTTATAAGGCTAACTAACGAAAATATCACGACTTAACCTAACCAATCGTCAAGGGCGTATAGTTGACCTAACGATTGGTTAGGTTGTCATGATATTTTCGTTAGTTAGCCTTATAAGGCTAGTTTCACGGTAGAGCACGTATTGGAATATGGTAGATCACAGTTTTGCGGTAGAGCACATACTGGAAGAGCACCAAAGAGTTAATACAACATCGGTGCTATTTCCAACCGTTGCGGAGCTACGGACGTTTTAAGGTGCACGGAAAAAAAAATAAACAAGAGTATTAATCTGATGTATTTATTGCTACATTTTATGAGATACACCTTATAAATGTTCAAAATGTCCGCCTCGGTTTTCAATGCACAGCCTTTACTCGTTCCAAACAAGAGTCCACTGCCCATTGAATCATTTCGGGGTGTTTTCGTTGGTAAGAAGCGGCATCCATAATCCGACGTAAGAGTTCCTCTCTCGTTTGTACTTTGGTCTTGTAGACCATCTCTCTCATAAGTCCCCATAAAAAGAAATGTAACGGGGTTAGGTCCGGACTCCGGAAATCCTCGGGGGCCACGATATTGGACCAGCACGATCAATCCAGCGATTCCAGTACCGCTGATTCAAGTAATCCGTAACATGACAACCAAAATGTGGTGGCGCACCATCGTGCTGAAAGAACATCCTACGCCTTATCTCCAAGGGCACGTCCTCCCTCAAAAGCGACAATTCGTTCGTCAGGAAGTTCAGATAAATATCAGCAGTTAATCTTTGTTCGAAAACGAACGGTCCAATCAGCTGATCTCCAATTACACCTCACCAAACATTCACCGAGAATCGATGTTGAAAGTTTCCTTCAACGATACCGTGGAAATTATCGGCGGACCACAAGTGGGAATTTCGTCTGTTGTTAATTCCATCTCGAATGAATTGTGCTTCATCACTAAACACTCAGTAAACAGTATGCGATTAAGAATTTGGCGATACATAACCATCCACTGGCAAAATTGAACACGTTTATCGTAATCATCCGGTTGAAGAGCTCGCACACGTTGCAAATGATAGGGATACAAATCCTCATCATGTATGGTTCGCCATACACGCGATGCGGAATCACCAATTCGTCTAGAAATCCTTCGAACACTGGTAGTTGGGCTACGTTGTACTTGGTCTAGTATGCGCTCTTCCGCAGCAACGGGCCGTCCTGCCACATGTTCTTGGTTACGCGGAGCAGTTGTCCCTGTTTCCCTTAATGTCTGGTGTGTCACTAAACACTTGCCCATTCGGTATTCGGCGGTTCGGAAAACGTCTTCGATATTCCTCAACTGCCGCTCTGCTGTTACCATCACAGAATCTTTAAATGAAATGGATATCAACGTATTCAGCGGGTGTAAACTGTTGATTCATTTTGATTGTTCACCTTAGCGTAACACAGTGTCTCGTATTACAGATCAGAATAAACTGAAAGAAAAAAATGAGGATTAATAGTGGTAACTTCGTTAACCGAAACTACCACCAGTGCTGCCATCTATCGAATTACACACAAGTAGGGATTTGTTGTTTGCACATCTTAAAACATCCGTAGCTCCGCAACGGTGAGAAATAGCACCTATGTTGTAATTAACTTTTTTACTCGATATCACCCCGCCAAATCACCCCCGAAAGTATGGCAGACCGGTTGTGAAACACCCTGTGTGTGTATATATATATATATATGTGTGTGTGTGTATATATATATATATATATATATATATCCAAATTCATTACCCACCAGAATTCGAACCAGAGGCCTCTGAGTCGGAGACGCGGGTACTGACCATTAGGCTACGACAGTAGAAAAATTAACAATAACCTGGAGACATTTCATCACCTAAGGAAGCGCGTAAAGCTTTCGCATCCAGAGGTGTTTTACATGTTAACTCCCTGCACTCCAGCCAATGGACAACATTTAATTCAGATCTATCTGGCAAACTTTTACCCTGTCGTGGTCTAATAGTTAGTGCTCCTGTCTCCGACTCAGAGGGCCTGGGTTCGAATCCTGATATGGGTGAATTTTGTATATATACAGTGAAACCTGTCGTAAGAGATCAGCTTCCGGACAGGTCTCATTGGTCTCTAAAAGCAGATGGTCTTTTATCACAGTTAGGACTATTTTTATTGACCTTCCCCTTTTTTTTTAACTGTTTGGTTCTGTTAACTCCTATTAATTTGAATTATGAGGATTAAAACTATACATACATAATAAGTGCATTCAATAATTGCACATATTTATACAACAATTATATACACTTAACTGTTTACAAATTTTACTTAATATAATTGCATTTTATACACTTATTGTTTACACTTTTATTAATTTATTATTAACATTGGGCAGGGAGGGAATATTCTGCTGGTTTAGGAGACCATAAAGGTCAATCTCTTATGTGCAATTCATTTTAGAAGAAATGAACTTTAGAAGCAAAAACTTTTAGAACCATAACCTTTAGAAGAATTGAACGCTCCTCTAAATATGCAAGCTAATGCTAAAAAATGCCCAAAAATATAACGACCAAATATATATATATATATTATATATAAGGGTGTCCCATAAGTCCGGCATCATAGGAGAAATTCATATTTTTCTATTTCTACAAACCATAATTCATATCTTTCTCTTTCTACAGGCCATATTGTCTGTGAACAAGGAAGAACGAATCCAGATAATTCTACTCATAGGAAATCGGAGTCAAAGAGACTTTGCAACAAGTCTGCTAACACAACTCTGTGTTATTGGCTCGCGGTCTGGATGCAGTCTGTTAAATTCAGCAGCGGCCTCTTTGACTCCGATTTCCTATGAGTAGAATTATCTGGATTCGTTCTTCCTTGCTCACAGACATTATGGCCTGTAGAAAGAGAAAAATATGAATTATGGTTTGTAGAAATAAAAAAATATGAATTTCTCCTATCATGCCGGACTTATGGGACACCCTGTATATATATATATATATTATTTTTTTTTTTTGGTCGCTAAAGAGAACCATAAATGTTCACCTTTTGGGACTTTGAGACTTAAGAAGACGGTCGATAAACGTAAAAGACAGGTGCTCGCTTAACTCAGGGTTTTTTTTTATAAGAGTGTAAAGGGATAATATTTGGACTCTAAAAAACTGGTTGCTTAAGGCAGTTGCTCGTTTAACTCAGGTGGTCGCCCCACCAGATTTTACTATATATAGCCTATATATAACATGGTAGGAAGATATATGAATTACGAATGGTCTCTTAGGGAAAAACGCTCCTCCATTTCTGTAACCCGAACATCTTGAGACGCAAGAGATAAGAACGGAGACCTGTACTCTATCTAGGTTCGAAAAGGTATGTGGTTTTGGAGTGGTGTGTGGGCAAAGGGAAGGTTCGAGATTCGGTTACACTTTCAGAGCAAAACTAATTAACTTTGCATTATTACAATAAAGCTGCAGCTCGTGAATGGCTTCTCTCAGTTACCTACTCACTATTGTATAACCCAACATCTGCAATCTACAATTGTTCTAAACTAAAACCAAGTCAAGAGTGTATATATATATATATAATATATATATATATATATATATATGTGTGTGTGTGTGTGTGTGTGTGTAATACGCAGACTGTGCATGGAACAAGGAACCTTTCTGGGATATTAAATCCATTATGTTTCGAATAAGTAAATAGTAAATGGGAAATACAAAAGTTTTTCTTTTTCGTGATGGAAGCCCAACGCGGCCCTAAATATAGCTTCCCTCACCAGCTATATGTTAAGCAAATAGGACCCAGCTTTGGGACAGGGTCTAGTTTAAAACCCTAGTCCCTTTCCCAAAGCTGGGACGAAAGCTCGAAAAGTGGACGCTCAACGTTTCCGGTTGAGGTTTAAGTTTTGGATTTTGGTTAAAATTGCAATATTTACCCTTTTTCTTTGATATGAACTCGATCCGACGTAAATGCAGCGACTTTCTTGTGTATATTGAAATTCTGAATGTAGTTGTCTAGGTTAGCTTTAAACCCTAGACTGTCCCAAAGCTGGGTCCGATCTACTTAGCAGATAGCAGGTGAAGAAGCTGTATTGTGGGGCCTCTTTGCTAGTGGCCAGTTACCCGTGCTGGGCTTCTGTCATGTAAAAGAAAAACTTTTGTATTTACTGTTATTATTCAGACCACAGTGGATTTAATATGCCGGAAGAGTTCTTTGTTCTATGCATAGTATGTGTATTACATAAAAGTTATATCAGGGAACCATTCTGAGTTGTCATATATATATATATATATATATAGATATATATATATATATATATATATATATATACATATAGAGAGAGAGTATATATATATATGAAAATTATTTCACGAAAGTAACACGTGAAAAATATTTATGATGAATAAAACTGAGGATGTCATTAGACGAAAGCGCTTGAGCACCATTCTGTGTTTCCTTTCCTTCGTGGTTTTATTCATCATATATATATATATATATATATATATATATATATAAACGTAAAGAACGACGCTTGTATAGGAGAACATTCCGCGCAACATGAGGAGGGAGAACGAACAAATGAAAAAATGAGGTAACCACCCGGGAATCGAACCCGGGATCTTCCGATTGCCGGTCAGATATGATAACCACTACACCATGGTCCTCACTCGATCAGAAGTCGTAATTCTCCTACATACGTGCAGAAACCAATGCCCCGAGGGGGGCACCTCCCGCATGCCGCACCTTATATACATTTTAACTGCAAAGAACACGCAGTATAATTAACGTAAAGAACGACGCTTGTATAGAACATCCCGCGCAAGATGAGGAGGGAGAATGAAAAAATGAGGTAACCACCCAGGAATCGAACCCGGGATCTTCCGATTGCCGGTCAGATATGATAACCACTACACCATGGTCCTCACTCGATCAGAAGTCGTAATTCTCCTACATACGCGCAGAAGCACCTCCCGCATGCCGCACCTTATATACATTTTAACCGCAAAGAACACGCAGTATAATTAACGTAAAGAACGACGCTTGTATAGGAGAACATTCCGCGCAAGATGAGGAGGAATGTTCTCCTATACAAGCGTCGTTCTTTACGTTAATTATACTGCGTGTTCTTTGCAGTTAAAATTGTGTATATATATATATATATATATATATATATATATATATATATATATATATGAAAGGATTAACTTCGCTAATTAGACAATGATAGGATAGATTAATGTGAATAGCAATAAATGAGGGTTTAACCCCTCAACGCTTCGACTGCAGTAGCTGGCTACGCCAGGCTCTGTAACAGATACCTAATCCACCATATATATGGTGGACTAGTTTCGGAGGTCTCTGACCTTATTGATAATTTTCTTTGAAGAAAAAAATTTTAAGCTCTAATTTTCATTTTGAATTCAGAACCGTGAAATATATAATATATTGCCAAGATTTCTACTCCGTAAACCAGAATTAAAAAAGAATTTCAGATTTATTGGTCCATTGAAGATGGCGACAGAGTTCCCAGAAACTAATTTCCATATACTAAAGCTGTTCACTGCAGCACTGCTGTTTTTATTTATCATTCATTAGGATTTCCCAAGAATTGTTCTTTGTCTGCAAAAAATATATATATATCTGGCTATCTGTCTAGCTATCTTATCTACATACAAACACATACATTAAAATTCTCATGCGAGTCACTATTAAAGTGTCTGCTAATTTCAGTGATGGAATGAAATTGTCAGTTAAAGCGCCTAATTTTCTTTTTAATCATAATATGTGAGGGACAAATAAACCCTATTTGATTCATTTTCATTAATTTTTCTGACATTAATTTTAATATTAATTTTAATATTCTGAACTTCTTATTCGTTCACGTTGTATGTTTTAATGTATGCTAAATACATAAATGAGAACTGATCATATTAGTAAGTTAAAGTACTGTAATGCTTTTACCAAACTATAAGTGATCTCACTTTAGCCATGAGATGAGATGGTCTGAACCACTGTACATTTCAGTTTAAGTGATGAAGTAAATTAATTTGTTTGAAAATGCGTGTGTAAGGAATTAAACTTTAGTGAAGTAATAAATGGAGCTTCATCCCAGAAATGTCTATTATTATTTAGGTTTCAGTCAATGAATTTGTAATGGAATTTTGTCCCCTTGGTTTTATGTAGCCTCTTATTGACATTTACGAGATTGGTAAGACTCGCTCGTTTTCATACTGATACATAATCAGGAGAAGCCAGCGCCCGCAGATCAGCAGCATGGCCGTAACTACCTATGAGGTCACCGAGGTCCGGACCTCGGTAATTATTTCCTAAAAAAAAAAAAAAAGAGACTGAACCGTTCTCCGTGCAGCTTTAATAAAAGTATTTTTGCTAACAGGTCCCTTTGTACAGTATTTAATTATAAACAAGGGTTTTGTGTTTAGTGTATAGCTTGGGTTGTGTTTGTAGATGTCATTTTGGTCTGAATTTTGCTCGTCCCGTCGCGCTCGAAAAAAATCTGGACCTCACTAATTTCTAAACCCTAGTTACGGCCCTGATCAGCAGTTAACACTGTTTGTCTATAAGCGAACTGGAGACACTGGGATCGGAGGTGTGATTCCCGATGGTATTGGTTATAATAATCCAGGAGTTTCTGGCCCTCTTGACTGATTATTTTTATTATCAGAAGAAAGTTTCCTCATAGTTCTACAGAATAAACATACATATGAATTGCTACAACCACTCGTTTTTCTATTATTTTAACAGATGCGCACGCGTTTCTGCAAACAGGTTATTGTTTACTTTTTTTGTGTGTGAGTGTGTGTTTCTATGACATCCATAACATGCATTAATGTATTTTGTTATTTTCATCCAAATATGACTGAAAATAATTATATTAAATGGAGTAGTGAAGGAAAGAGTTAATCACGTTTCCTCCTGAGACTTTTCTTAATTCCACGAGTAGCGACTGTATTCGTATGTTAAGTAGAGAACCACCATCACGGTTGTTCATGCCTCGGTAAGGTCAGTCGCTAAACTTTGACATAACTTGATAGGGGAAGATTTCTCCAAATTTTATAAGTTTAGAATTGGTAAAACTTCATAAGCTCTATTCTAGGTCCAAACCAGCGCCCGTCGCTCAGTGAGTAACACCGTTTCCTTATAAGCGAAGTGAAGACACTGAGGTCGGGGGTTTTACTTCCAATGATGCTGGCTAATAATAATCCAGTAGCGTTGCTAACAGAATGAGCAACGTTCGTCTGGCCTGAACGCTGTACTAGTTTCTGGCCCTCTGAACTCATTATTATTATTATTATTATTATTATTATTATTATTATTATTATTATTATTATTATTATTCTGGGATTGGGAAGAAGGCGAATAATTTTTAACTTACACGTTCGTGCTTATCAGTGCGAGTTCATATTTACTAAAAACAATAATTTTCATCTTATTTACTCTTTATATATTTCATAACCATAACTACGAAGTTTTATTTTATATAATATTTAATCATAATATTTATACTATCAAATCGTAACTAAAGCTTAAGGGCCAAATTACTCACGTAAAGATAAATAATATATTCTGTAAAAAATTATTGTAATATTGTAAATTGTGGCATTGTAATATATTTTTATCAAAAACTATTATTATTATTATTATTATTATTCAAAAGAACGTTCAAATAATAACGCGAGCTTCATTCACAACATCATGACTGCAAGTAGTTTTAAATTAGCTATTCCAACCCGAGTACAGTAGACTTCACAATGACATTAGAAATTTGACTCTGCTAGATCAGATCTGGGTGTGGTCCCCGATTGGCTGCATCTCGGGTAGAATTATATTAAATATCACAGATCATTTGCCTACGTACACCATGTTAGTCACCCGTTTTTCGGCAAAGGAAACTATAAAAGTTGACTATAGATCTTACAAATATAATAACCGACTAGAATAACCGAAAATAACCATGAAATTGCAACAAAATTTCAACCATTACCAGACACACTAATGAATATATTCAACATAAACTTTCCTCTTAAATCAGATGCAATATCTAAAACTAAATACAACCAGTGGATCACACCAGCACTTATTGTGAGTATTAAACGCGAGCATACACTCTTTAAACTATGAAAAACTTATATTATTATCGAACTGACATACAAAAAATATTGTAACAGACTTAATACAGTCATTCTAAAAGTAAAAGCAAATCATTATTGCTCAAAATTTGATGAACAAAAATCCAATCCACAAAGACAGCCAATTTATTAAACAACTTCTTTGTAAATATCGGCTGTAATACTGCAGCCTTGATCCCAATTACAGACACTGACTACCGACAATACGTGCCACAACCAAATCCAAACTCATTTTTCTTTGATCCAATCCTACTATACGATATCTCTCTAGCAATGAAAAATCTAAAAAAATAAAGATTCTGACATCAATACGATCTCGGTAAAAATATACAAATTAATATCCGATGAAATTGCAATACCACTCGGTATGCTAATGAATGAATCAGTAACACTAGGTATATTCCCTGACAGTGGAAAGGAAGCCAGAGTATGCCCTGTATTTAAGTCGGAAAACCCAAATATTCCATCCAATTATTGTCCCATTTCCCTATTGCCAACTTTAAGTAAAGTATATAAAAATGTCGTGTACAAGAAACTTACTGAATTCTTAATCAAATACAATATTTTAACTAAAACACAATTTTGGTTTAGGGGTGGACATGTTGGGTTTGGCTCCCTCTTCTGGGGTGATCTCCCTGAATGGAAATGATCCATTCCTCCTTTCGTTGCTTCGCTAGTGGTTGCGTGTAACGACACAACTTACACTTTATGTGGTAACGTGAACTCAGTGGTCTTTCTATTATTTATTCACTTAACTTCAACTAAGTAACAACCAATGTTTCTCGTTATAGTAATTTCATACTTTACCTCTAACTTATAAAAAAAAAACCTCGAGTTTTTCACCTTTAAACCACAAATGTAAATTTACACAATTTTTATAAAAAGCCGTTTTTTTTACACTTTTAATCTTATTTTTCTCATAAGTTAAATTAAAGTACACTTACGTTATACAAAAATGGGGAATAGGTTTTGATCGGAATTCAAACAGGCCTAAGGAAATGAAGAAATTGGCCTATCGCGGGACAAGAGTAGAGCCAAGGGCCTGAAGGAAAATCTCCTTTCAATATGTCCTAGGAGAGAATTGAATTTACTTTGTTATAAATTCATCTTAAAAGTGGGCCCTAATTCCCACAAGCACGATGGACATTAAAATAAAAATAACAGGAATTTCTGATTGATTACTGTACGACTTCTCTCTGTGACTAGCTCGTCTCCTCTCTCCTAGAAATTTTGTGTACTCACTACTCCGTCTTGCCTTTGAGAAGAAAGGTTTCAGTTTCATTTTCGCTTTATATATGATCTTTTGTTCAATTTTTATAAAACCTAAAACTTAAGAAACTGTCGTCAATACATTAATTTAATAGTTTTTATAATTTCCTAATTATTTTATATTATTTCACTAATTTATTTGGTCTATTTAACCGTATTAATTAAATCTTTTTATTATTATATAAATATTGTTCTATGACAATTATATTGTTTACTGATATTTGATTGGGTGAAACAGAAGGAGTTATAACACGTGACTGCTAATTTCTAATTGGCTGAACATTACTTCGTTCCTAAACATGTATGAACATTATAATGTTTCAGACCAACAAAGACCCTAGGATCCACTCATGGCTGGTCTACCTAACCGTGTTTGTAATTGTGTATTGCGCATGTCCTCCGTGGTGGTGGAGGGGACCTACAATTTAACGTGGGTTCCGAACCACAAAAACCTTAATTTTACTACCTTAAACTATATCCAATCTATCAACATATGCATGTAATCGATTTTTAAACATGTTTATAGACGTGCTACTAATTATTTCTACCGACAAACTATTCCAGCTATTTACTATTCTATGCGTAAAAAAGTTTTTGACAACTGCTGTCTCGAACCTTCTACTTGTCAGCTTACACCCGTTATTTCTAGTTCTACTATATTATGCTATTTCGAAAACACTATCTCTGTTTATGTTATCGAACCCATTTATAATTTTAAAAACCTGGATTAGATCACCCCTTAGCCTCCTTGTCTCGAGTGTAGCCAATTTTTACTCCTTAAGCCTATCTTCGTATGACTTTGACCTAAGCGACGGAATCATCTTAGTTGCTCGTCTTTGAGCTCTTTCGATTTTGTCTATATCTTCGCGCATATGCGGATTCCAAAATTGGATCGCGTACTCAAAATAGGGTCTAACTAATGATTTATAAAGAGGAACAATAATATCGCGCGATTTGTACTCAAAATTTCTAGCTATAAAACCTAGCACTTTGTTCGCCTTATTGACCTCTGCTGTACTTTGTTTCGCTACTTTTAAATCACCAGTGACTATAACTCGTAAATCTTTTTCCTGATCTACGCTTGTCAACTCCTTCCCTGACATACTATACGCAAAATTACCGTTACGCGAACCTATGTAAAATTTTTCACTTATCAACGTTAAATCTCATTTGCCATGTGACCGACCAATTTACGATTTTATTCAGATCTTCCTGGATTTTACCTCTATCTTCGTCATTAATCCCCCTACCACCCAACTTCGTGTCATCCGCAAACTTTGAAACTGTACTGACTAGGCCGACATCTAAATCGTTAATCTTCTTCTTCTTCTTTCTCTTCGCCCGTTCCCGTCTCTATGCGGGGTCGGCGTTTCTGACCAGCCTCCTCCACACAGCCCGGTCCTGGGCTTCTTCCCCCGACAAACCCTTCTCCCTCAAATCGTCCCTCACCTTCTCCATCCACCTTCGCTTCGGTCTGCCTCTCTTTCTCCTGCCATGCACCTCCATATTCATCGTTCTCTTACCCACATAATCTTCGTCCCCTCTCATCACATGTCCATACCATTTCAGTCTACTTTCTTGTATCTTCCTCGAGATTTCTCCAACCTTTGTTGTGCCCTTATCCTTTCATTCCTTACTCTATCCAACCTTGTCACTCCGCACATCCATCTCAGCATTCTCATCTCCGTTACATCTAGTCTTTTCTCATGATCTTTCTTTATAGCCCAAGACTCAGCCCCGTACATCATAGCCGGTCTTACCACAGTCTTTTACACCTTTCCCTTAACCCTTGCGCCTATTCTTCGGTCACACAACACCCCTGAAACTTTCTTCCAATTTTTCCAACCAGATTGCACTCTGTGTGTTATTTCTGTGTCCAGCTCACCGTCCTCAGCCACTGTCGATCCCAAGTACGTAAACTTACTTACTCTCTTTAACCTCGCTCCCTCTAAACTAATTTCTGAGTCTTGATTTTCGTAGAACCTCAGGTACTCCGTTTTCTTTCTGCTGATTTTCAACCCTCTGTCTTCAAAAGCCCTCCTCCATTCCTCCAATTTTTTTCTACTACTTCTCTCCTGTTGCTGCACAGAACAATATCGTCTGCAAAGAGCATACACCAAGGGGATTGATCTTTTATCCCCTGGGCCAACACATCCATAATCAAAACAAAAAGGTACGGGCTCAAAGAAGATCCCTGATGTAGACCAACCCTCACGGGGAACCATTCCGTTACACCTACACTACTCCTAACCTGGGTCCTTGCTCCTTCATACATACTTTGCACCAACCTAACGTACTTCTCCGGCACACCTTTCTCTCTCATACACCTCCAAACCTCCTGGCGTGGCACTCTATCATATGCTTTCTCTAGGTCGATGAAAACCATGTGCAGTCCCTTTTGTCGCTCCCGGTGTTTCTCCATCAACTGCCTCAGTGCAAAAATCGCATCAGTTGTTCCCCTACCTGGCATGAAACCCAACTGCTCTTCCCCCACGGTTGTCTCTTCTCTTAACCTTTTCTCTATAATCCTTTCCCAAACCTTCATCGTGTGTGACATAAGCTTTATTCCCCTATAATTTCCACAATCCTGGATGTCCCCCTTCTCTTTGTAGATAGGTACGAGTGTACTATCCCCCCACTCCTCCGGCATTTCCTCTTGTTCATATATCTTCTGCATCAGATCCCACAATAGATCTATGCCCTCATCTCCCAAACAATTCCACGCCTCCACTGGTATCCCATCCGGTCCCAATGCCTTCCCCTTCTTCATTCCTTTCAACGCCACCTTCACCTCCTCCCTACTCACTCCTGAAGTTAACCCTTGATTTGGGACACCATCTTCAAAAATAACCCTTGGGTTTTCCTCATTTAACAGATGTTCAAAATAACTCTTCCATCTATCCATGATTTTATCCTGATCCTTTAAGACCACTCCCTGCCCATCCTTTACCTGTTTAATTTGAGTAAAATCTTTACTCGCCTTATCCCTAGCCTTCGCTATTCTAAGGATCTTTCTCTCTCCCGCCGGTGTCTCCAACTCTTTATATACTTCATCCATCGCCTGCGCCTTTGCTCTTGCCACTCCCTTCTTCGCCTCCTTTTTCGCCTGCCTATAGCTTTCTCTATCCTCTTGTCTACGAGATGTGTCCCACTTCTTTTTAGCATCTTTCTTCCTTTTAATCACCTCCTGAACCTCTTCATTCCACCACCACGTCTCTTTATCTTCAGGGGGTCTTCTACCTGATGTTTTGCCCAGTACTTCCTCACCAACTCTCAATATCACCCGGCTGTTCTCCTCCCACCATTCTTGTACACTCTCCAACGACCTTACTTCTTCCAAAACCTTCTCCTCAAATTTCCTTTTCTGGTCTTCTTTCTTCAGTCCCCACCAATACAGAACCCTGAGGAACGCCGCTCTTGTATCCAGTTTATTACTACACCCCTGATTCCATGAGCCTTAGTTTTTTCAACTAGTCTTTTGTGCAGTACGGTGTGAAACGCTTTTTGAAAATCTAAATACACTACATCTACCGCCCGATGACTATCGGAAACTTCAACCACGCTTTCGAAAAATTCTAAAAGTTTAGTTAAGCAAGATCTGTTTCGCCTGAAACCGTGCTGCATATTTTTAATCAAGTTATACAATTCTAAGTGTCCTACTATACGATCCCTAATTATCGATTCCAGTAGCTTACCTACAACAGACGTTAAACTGATTGGCCTATAATTTCCCGCCTCACCTTCATCATCTTTCTTAAAAATAGGTGTTACATTTGCTAACTTGAAATTATCTGGTACGCACCCTTCAGAAATAGACGCATTAAAAATCTTTGTTAACGGCACAACAATACTTTCTCTAAATTCTTTTAGTTGTCTGGGATATATGGAATCCGGCCACGGTGATTTAAGCATTTTTATTTTACAAATATAGTGCAGAACTTGACTGGCTGTTCTCGTGCCAGGAATCACGTATGTAATTACGTGTTTTATCCAAATACATTTTAGGTCTACGAAAGGTTATACGCTAAGTAACATATTTTTATTTATGTTACAAATTTTTTTTATCATAAATCATATTGATTAACCCCCAATATTTTAATTATAATTACGTAATTAAATCCTAAGTTACTGTTTGTTACTCTTAAGTTTACTGTAATTTATTATTAAGTCCCAAATTTACTGCTATTGTTTCTTTATAACTTATTACCGTATTACATTCAAGTTTTTGTTCAATTAAATTTACTCATTTTTAAACGTCCTAAACAAAAAGGAATGAACAAGAATTAGCTACACAAAACAAGACGATGAACAAAACTGATGACACAAATTTATACAAGACACCAAATATACTGTGTATGTATATATATATATATATATATATATATATACAGGGTGGGCGGAAAGTAGCTCCCTATTTTGGATTGGTAAAAAAATACGTATATTATTCATTTATTTCAGAAAAAATAATATGAAAAGGTAGGCATACATGGTAGGTTTTCTCTAAAATTCAATGTGGGCTCCAACTCTTTCCACCAGCTTCTGGAGCCGCCCAGGAATGGCGTCCACTGACTTTAGCAGGAACTCCGGCGGGATGGAGGACATGACTTCCCGAATTCGGTCCTCCAGTTCTTCCAATGTCCTCGGTTTGGTGCGGTAGACTTCTTCCTTTACCCACCCCCAAAGAATGAAGTCGCACGGTTACCGCTGAAAAACGGCAGAATCGGTTCAGTGTAACGGTGTGGTGTGGTATGACCTCAGATCATGTTGTGGGCCCGTTCCTTCTGCGCAACACCATGAATGCTGAGCGGTACCTTGCTATGTTGCGAAACGAGGTCTTGGCCGGTTGTCAGCACATGGGAGAACATCGACGATCTGATATTTATGCAAGATGGCGCCCCTCCGCACTTCGCTCTTGTTGTCCGTGAGTGGCTGGATGCCCACTTCCCTGGGCGTTGGATGGGTCGTCGTGGTCCACATCAATGGCCAGCCAGGAGCCCCGACTTGACACCGTGCGACTTCTTTTTTGGGGGTGGGTAAAGGAAGAAGTCTACCGCACCAAACCGAGGACATTGGAAGAACTGGAGGACCGAATTCGGGAAGTCATGTCCTCCATCCTGCCGGAGTTCCTGCTAAAGTCAGTGGACGCCATTCCTGGGCGGCTCCAGAAGCTGGTGGAAAGAGTTGGAGCCCACATTGAATTTTAGAGAAAACCTACCATGTATGCCTACCTTTTCATATTATTTCTTCTGAAAAAATGGATAATATACGTATTTTTTTACCAATCCAAAATAGGGAGCTACTTTCCGCCCACCCTGTATATATATATATAATATATATATATATATATTAGGGTGGCCCCTATTTTTCAACTTTTGAAATTACTTGCTCCCAACCCCTAATCGTCTTCCAATATATAAAAAAGTGCTCTGTGCAAAATTTCAGCTCAATTGGGCTATATTAAGGTGGCCCCCAAAGGCCCTAAAGTTTCAAAATTCACCGATAATTGGTATTTCTAATATAAAACCTTTATAATTCATTTGCTAAATTTGTTTGGGAAAATAATCACAAAGCATAATCGAAAGTGAATTTTATTTACAACAAATAATTACGCCGCTTATATAGGCCGCAGGCGCAGAACTTTCTAGAACCTTCCAGAAGCGGTTTTTTACGCACTTATGATACTTTTCAATTTCCTTGAATATCTCGTCCAATTTTGGTTTTAAGTAAATAATGGTTATAACTAAATTTATTGTAAATTGAATTCTCTTTCGATCGTATTCTATATTTCTTTCGAATAAGACACTGTAAAGAAGATAAAAACGGTTTTATATGAAAAAATATCAGTATTGTTAAAATCTGAAACTTTAGGGCCTTTGGGGGCCATCTTAATATTGTCTGATTGAGCTGAAATTTTACACAGAGCATTTTTACATGGAATAGAACAACTTTGGAGGTTGGGAGATGAAAAATATTTCATTTCAGAAAATCGCATACAACTAAGGGCCACCCTAATATATATATATATATATATATATATATATATATATACCTTGGTGGTGTAGTGGTTAGCTTCGCTGACTACGAATCCATTGGCCCCGGGATCGAGACCCGGTGGCGGCAGCCATCGCGCAGCAAAATCCAGCTGTTCATCCTTCCACACAATAAAGAAAGTGGTTCGTAGATAATATATTTACCTATATACAACTGAGCTACATGAAGTTCCTCGTATCGCTCTTATTCACAAAATTTAATAATGAGCCCATTTCGACGATTTTCATCTTTTTAAACAATTGACAATTATGTCCGTAGTGTTTGCTTTGCTTCACAACCTTGAACACACAAGCGAACGTGAGAATCATACTGTACAGGGTGTTCAAGAAATGTTACCGACTCAAGTGAGACCTATTACAGTAACCTACCGGGTGTTAATAACTGGCTGTATACGGCCGTAGGTACTTTCCTGTTATCCCGGACCCCAGACTTTTTGCCAGATTGCCAAATTTTTTTTTTAATGTTAAGTAACTAACCAAACGTAACCTAACCTAACCAGGGGTTGGGTTAGGTTAGGTTAGTTACTTAACATTGCCAAATTTCACTGCCAAATTTTTTTTAAATCTGGCAAGTGGCGTCCGAATCTGGCAAAAAGTCTGGGGTCCAGGATAACAAGAAAGTACCCGGCCGTACATCATTTGTATTTGCTATCCCGAATACGTAGTGGTCCAACAGGAACTGACGTTAATCGGAAGTTCACAAACACAAATTCACAAACAAACAAACAAACCAAATCAGTTGGATATTTCTTCGCAGCGAACCCCGTAGATCGCCTTGCAGAGTAAAGAACTTTTTCTCGTATTAGAGCAATTTTTCCCTAAATTCCAAAGAAAGAAATCCGTCTACCTGATTTGGGTTTCTATCGAACCGTAACAAGCCTAACTACGAGTATAACGAACAACAACCAAACCTTAAACTGGGACCTATTTAACCCGGTATTACTCAGGTGGGGTGTCACAAACCCCACATGTATAGGTGGCATGCAATTTTTGTGCATGGTTGTGTGTATTTAAAATTTACATATCTCGGAGGGTAAAAATGTGATCTTCATGTGTTGCAGTTATAAGTTGATTAAGATAATGACTCTTTATTAAATAAAAAAATTGCATTGGGGTTTCTCACACCCCACCTGAGTCATGATATGATTTTTGAGAACCTGAGTAATGCCGGGATAAAAAAACAACAACATTTCTTAGCCTATCTAAATGTTCCAACTCGCTATGCATTTTACAACTGCAAACTGAACTTCAACGAAGATTATTTAATACAATTCAACAATTATTAAGAACAACAACACGTAAAACCAAAAAAATTAGTTTACACCTTATCGTACCATTTATATATCGTAAAACTAAAATTTACTGGTATAAACACTTAATGCACACAAAAAAAGATTTACAATATTTACAATTAAGTTACAAAAATTTGTCAATATTTACAATTAGGCCTACGTTGAAAATTTCGATCAATTAAAAAACAACAACTTTCTACTAAATTTACTAATTATTTACTGAAGCTTACATTTTGAAATTAAGGAACGATACGTGTTACTTAGCTGAAGTCTGGTCCACTAGCGGATCTAGGAGGGGGACCAAAGCTGATAAAGTTTGGGCTAACACCACTTTTGTCCCCATCCCCAAGAAGGGAGAGTCACGTATGTAATTACGTGTTTTTGTAAATACATTTTAGGCCGACAAGAGTTTATATGCTAAGCATGTAACTTATGTTTTTATTTGTTACAAGGTGCTCCTTTAGTATGCGGTCTACAAATTCTGCCGCGCTCTACTTTTTTCAAAGTGCAGTCTACAGGTTTTTTTCGTTAAATTTGTGCCTGCTCACGCATTCTGCCGCTCTTTTTTTTTCGCTAAATGACTCACTCACATGACTTAGACCCTATTTGACCTTGAAATTCAAAATGATTGTTTAACATCAGTAGCTTGAGAAATTTGAAGCAGTAAAGTGGTAAACAATTCCATTGCCGGTGCTACTATAGTATGCGGTCTACCTACGATTGGTTAGGTTTAGTCAAGATATTTTCGTTAAAACTAACGAAAATATCATGACTAAACCTAACCAATCGTCAAGGGCGACTGACATTGGGATGTAAACAAGCAATTAGTAAACAAGCTAAGAAGGTATACTTACATTTAAACTTTTGTGTTTTTAACTTTTCAATAAATTTTTTTCCTTACATTTAAACTTTTTATGTTTTTAACTTTTCAATAAATTTTTTTCAAGTAAGATTGTCATTTCAACCTTCTTTAACTACATTTAAAAAACAAATTGGTGTAGACCGCATATTAAAGTGTGAATTTGTCTGTAGACCGCATACTAAAGGAGCACCTGTTACAAAAATTCTTGTCATAAATCATATTAACTAACTCCCAATTTTACCATCCCAACAGACATACAACGAAAGATGCCATAAACATGATATTAGAAAATGTGTATCAGAACTTAAACAGCGAAAAACACACTGCCTCGATCTTCTTCGACTTGTCAAAAGCATTTGATACACTTTCGCACGAAAGCATATTGGACAGACTTCACACATACGAAATAAGAGGAAATATCCTCGATTGGTTTAAATCATATCTGTGAAATTGCCATCAGTACATCAAATTAAAAGATAATTTACTCGACAAGGCGATGCTAACTTCGCGGAGTCTCACAAGGATCTATTCTTGGCCCATTACTATTTCTAATTCACGTCAACGATTTTCATCTTTCAACCACATTAAATTGCATACATTGCGCAGATGATACTACACTTACTTCTTTACATCATACAGCAGACTTTCTAATTAATGAAACGAACAGGCAATTTGAAAATGTGTATTAATGGATGTGTGCTAATAAACTTTTAGTGAATCTGACAGTCATATGATTATTATTACAAAACATATTAATATATATAACATCCTTTGGAAGTAATGAAGTAATTCATAAAAAAATGTCTGCGAACTCTCTTGAATAATGGCACTAGACAAAGTCACGCTTCCTCACTGTTTAAAGAACTAAATATTTTAAAACTAAATGACTTAGAGAAAAATTCAGTGTTGCTGTTAATACGTTCAAAGTTATCAATAAAAATCAACATACGTCACCCATTGAAAGAGCAATCACTCCCATCAAATACACCATCCTTATAACACCAGACTGCCCAGGGATTTTAATACACAAACCTAACTATACAATAGAAACTGCAGGAAATGCACTCTCTTTCAAAGGAGCAGAGGTATAGAAATTCAGTTCCCACGCGTATCAGGCAAGCTTCATCACTAAATGTATTTTGTTGCAAATCACTAAAAAAGCACTTGATTAGCGATCACTGATGTATGAGTTCGTTACTGCCATAGTAATGAAGTTCCCATTTTGTAATCAACTGTTTAAGATATGCTAATTTCATTGAGCACCTTTAATTTCGTTTAATCTATTCATTTTTATATATTTTTTTATTAAGCATCATTTATTTTCTACTAAATATACAATAAATCATTTAATTTAAAGTTATGTAACATTTTGTAAACTTTATATTGCATTTATTATTATTATTATTTCTATTATTTCTATTATTATTATTATTATTATTATTATTATTATTAATATTATTATTTTTTGTTATCACTTCTACTATCACTTGCGACTTTCACTATTTTTATGTAATAAATAAACTAAATGCCGGTAATTTTGCCTGAAAAGCCCCCATGCTTCCAAGGACATATTCAGATTTGAGTACTGTGAATATATTAATGTCATATCAAATATCTAAAAATTGGAAAAACTCTTGTCACTTCTATTCTTTTACGAATAAAATTTTTGGAATTTTGAATTATTATTATAATTATTATTATTATTATTTATTATTATTATTATTATTATTACTCTATACTTATATAATTTAATTGATCTTTCAGTCATGACGAATTGGAAACGTTTATTTGTTTAAGCCTGAAGTAATAAATTGTTTGGCGAAAGACAAAAAGCTAAAAATAAAAGTGAAAAATTTATCTTTTCTCCTCTACAGTTACGCCACAAAGAAGGAAAGTTCAAATTTAATGTTTTTCTTTGGCAGACTCGAATAAATTCTCTGTTAACTTTTAGAGATTGTTTCCTTTGTAACTTTAAAAATAATTTAAAGTTTCAGGTAATACTAAGGAAAAATCGGAGCATAGTTTATAGGATCAAAAGCTTTGGAGCGCTTGTTTTAAAAATATGACAAATCAATATTTGTTCACAAAACAGAAAATATCTTTCGAAGGCAAATTTCAAGGTGAGCGGAGCGAGTTGCCGAATTATACTTCATTTTCAATAAGCAAATATTATTTACTTAATTAAAATTTTAAGGCGACATCTTTATGTTAAAGAAATATTGTACTGTCCAAAGGATGATTATTGTATATACTATACACACATAATTACATTGTAACAGACTAAGGTGCTGATTAGAAGTCTTCATACGACAGTCGCCGAAACAATTCCTCGAATTGTAAATATTCTTGTAAATATTATAAAAAATACATTAAGTGGCAACTCAAATATTGTAAATCGTAATGGAAATTTTTAGGAATGAAAATAATACGAGCGAATAGAGTCAGAATTAAATGGTCTTCTATATTGTTTCAATCTATTCTGGATCTGTTTAATAAAGTTTTGCTCTATTTAATTTAGGCAATTGAAATTAAATGCAGGTTTATTTTAGCTTCAGTTCATTTTATTTCAGTGCACCTCCATATAATTTGGCGTCCCGCACTAACCAAACATGAACCAAATTTACTAATCCAACCTGATAAAAGCGTGCATCCAGTTGGAGTAGTATACTGCCAATATACGCATAAGAACCTATTGCTCGTCTAACAACCTTTGGATTTTTAAAGGGTTCATTAAAACATTTATATTTTGTAACACAATACATAAGTTCTATGTTTTTTTAGGGGGGATACGAGAGGATTTAATCCTTTAATAAATGTTCTGTTTTTCAAAATTGTACTTTTAAGTTTCCAGTATTATTTTCTGTTATTTGTAAATTATATTAACACTGAACAGTATTCTCATTGTGGAGGCCACTTACAGTATATAAACAGCTCCTCTCCCCAATATATATATAGTATAACAAAGCCCCTAAAAACTACTAGAAAATTATCAAAAAGGTTATGAGCATAAAAGTTTTACATTACAATTAAGTGCTGTTGCAAGCTGTAAGAATTAAAAGCGCATATTAATGTTCTGATATACTTCACTTTTGAACACACACACACACACACACACACACACACACACACACACACACACACACACATGCCCAAAAATTTTAGCAAAAATTAATAAATAAAGAAATATAAACTACTGGAAATGCATAACCTTTGATTTCTTTTTTAATAGGCTATGTCGTGGCCAGTATTGTAATACCGCTTCCCGTCAATCAGCGAAGTTAAGAGACAATGGGTCTGGATAATAGTTGGATGGGAGACCGTCCTCTGCACCCAGATTATGTAGCGACCTGTGGTTCAGGTCCCACACTAAACTGTATATCCCCTCACTCATATGACCTTAGGTATTGCGAAGAAGTTTAAAAACCCCATCATGCAAAATACTCTAAACTTCGTTTTAATCTAAGACAAGGTGGAAACAAGCAGGGTAATCTTGTACAGAGTGCTCGAAAAGTCCCGTTACCCCCTACAAAATGTACATATTGTAATACCAATTTTATTTTTGTGTGATTAATTGTATTTATATGTGGTAGTTGTAATTTAAGAAACAAGTCACTAGCAACAATTACTTTAATTACAGTAAATACAATTACTAATTACAGTTACTAATCAAGAATATCTATTTGTGAACCATCATTTTCGTAACAAAGGATTATGACGGGCGGTATGGTTTCATGCCGAAATCTTTTGTCATGTGATCTCTCATTGTGGACATGGGGACTGCAAGTTCTTGTGATCGTTTCCCAAATGGTTTTTTCAGTGAACGAGCCACCGATGCAATCATACCTTCACATTGTTCTGCTCGCGTTGTTGGTCTTCCCGACCGTGGTCTCTCCTTGATGGAGCCAGTTTCAAACAGCTTTTTCTCCTTTTCTCCGAGCGCAATACCGTCTTGTTTGGTGGGGCAGCCTTATGAATCTTGTGTTGAAATCATTCTGGATATCATGCATCGTTTTGCCAGTACGTGACCTTTTATGAGCCCATGTGCTCATCACTATCTTTTCCTCCAGAGTGTAAGTGGATTGGTCTGCCATTGTTCACACAACTCTAATACCTGGAAAAGAAAAAAATGTCAATGAATCACATATAAATTCAATTAATCACACAAAAATAAAATTGGAATTACAATATGTACATTTTGTAGGGGGTGATGGGACTTTTCGAAAACCCTGTAATTTAACTTCACAAATTAGGTAGGTTTACTTTTAAGCTGTGTTTAAATTTTGCAAATTAATTTTGTTTTTATTTTTATTGTAGAGGTCGTTTTAAACATGGCAGGTTGGGCTAGGCTAGGTTAGGTTATGTTATGTTAGGTTACGTTAGGTGTACTTTTAAGTTGTGTTTAAACGTCGCAAATATATACTTTGTTTTTATTTTTATTGTAGAGATCGTTTTAAACATGCAGAACGTCCTAAAGTTTCAGACGCACATAGTTAATCCCGATGAAATTCTCAGATTATTATTATTATTATTATTATTATTATTACCATCATCATCATCATCATCATCTCAATAATTTGCGACGTTAAATTTACTGGATGAATTTGTAACGTTAAACTACAAGATTACCACAAGCATCTCATCTGTACTATACATATTAATTTAAGTCTACATAATTAATATCTAACTTTGTAAAGCGCTTATAACGTCCCGACAGCAACTGAAATCGAACGATAAGGTCACTGTTTAAATGCCAGCTGTATTGTGGCATTTACACGGTGAAGTGAAGACTTTAAATACCACCATCTCCATATAAAGTTTTTCTCCTTTCCATATAAACAACCCTTAAAAAGGACCTGAGCTTTATTTATATCACTTCTATGGCTCAGTTCGTGACTATTTCACCAAATAATTGTTATTATTGCTATTAGCCCTGTCTTATGCTAGATAATAAAATCCTCTTTTCCCAGTGGCCATTTTTTCCATAGCTTCTTTAGGGTAGTCATTGTCCGAAATAGCGTAAATAAAGCCAGTATTTATAATTAATTTCATGGGATTCAGTCTCACTGATCTGTTTGTATCATTAACAAACTCGTTAGTCCTCCTTATTTCCTTAGATTCATGGACGAAAACTTCAACCGAGCTATCAACACTGACATTATTAGATAAACAAGTGCTTTGAAAACATTTCAATTCGAGACCTAATGACTGTAGAACGCAGTTTTGAAATACTTTGTGTGCTGGAGCAAAATGGGATCCATTTAAGAACTTCCACTTAAAATGGTCGAAGACTTTTAATTCTTTAAATTGGAAAAAGAGATACGTAAAACATGGGAAGAGCTAAGAAATTATAGGGTTTGGAGCCAAGAGTAAAACGTACACGCACGTAATAAAAACTACTTTTCAAGAAACAAACATGGTAGAGAAAGCCCTAGTAGATGGATTACTGCTATTTGGCACTTTAGCTAAACATCAAGTGGAAAGAGAGGAATATATTAATATTTTGATGTGTTTTAAATGTTATAAAATAAAAGATCATATCAGGGGCGGATCCAGGAATTTAAGCAGAGGGGGTCCAGTCCTGGTGGGGCTCGTTACTGATATGTCCCCCCCTCGGGGGGTGCCCGAGGGGGGGTGTCCCCCCCTCGGTAGGAAATGTTCATATTTGAAGATAGCTTTAGATGGATTTGAAGTATATTTCCCGTTATCAAAATCCTGCTTGTTCACACACCCAGGCCAGGTCTGAAATGTCTCAGGATCGGACATAAACTTTTTTTTCTTTATTCTTTTTAAGGAAATTAATTTTGTGGCAACCGGGATACATGTACCTTAAGCCATTTTAAGTCTTCAGGTCTTATTTTTCATATATAGGAGCAAACAAACGCAATCGAAAAATCGTTGGTCACCGTGAGCAGGGGGGGGTCCGGACCCCCTCGACCCCCCCCCCCCGTGGATCCGCGCCTGCATATTACAAAAAAACTGTCAATTGGGAAAAGAGATTATACGTTCTGACTGCGCGGAAGAAATATTTGGAAAGACTGTAAATCGCAAAGAAAAAGGTGCGTAAATTGTGATGTAGAGCACAGAACTATGGCGATGTCATGTCCTCTCAAGAAAAAATCATTAAAGATAAATGAGAGGAGAGAAAGCAAAGAATGGAAAGGACGCAAAACCAGACGTATGCGCGAGCAGCAAGAACAATTACTGAAGAGGAAAGAAAATTATCCAAAATGCTATTTTACATATTGAGAATGATGCTTCGCTAAAATTGAACATTTGTATAATTTCCGCACACGCGATGAATGTCGCCAGACCTGGTACTTTTGAAGAAAAACTGAAGAGTATAATGCCACTGAAGTTTTCCAAGAAACCCTCACCGCCATCTGACCAAGTACTGAAAGTTGAAAAACTTATACAGTACAAGATTCCCAAATTATAGTAGTTGAAAGTCGAGAAACTGTCTCTGGGAAGGAACGAGCTTCGCAGACTGTAGAAACAGGAAAGTTGTCTCGGAGATGGACGGTAGGAGTTGGACATTATGATGAAATGCAGATGGAGTAATTGAGATCTCAAGGAAGTATAACTTCAGTACAAGAATATGAAACTCAAACAAGTACAAAACAATTAAAGGAAAAACTTGAAACTTGAACAAAGGATAATAAAAGCGGAACAAAGGGAGAGGAGTGCTGCGAGACCATAACAACAAAGGGAAAGGAACTCATCATTAGAGAGAACAAAGGCAGAGGTATACAGATATGAAGCTTACTTAAATTTAGTTATATTTGAATTAGAAACACAAGGACGTTCTAAAATAAAATATACCAAATAAATAGTAAGGGGAAAAGAGAGTAAAATATTTAAATGGGAATATAAATAAAATATCGTTTTGGTGTGGTATGAAATATCTGCAAAAGTGGGAAATGGAAAGATGATAACAGTCGGTCACTGATCAGCGCTCAAAAGATAACAAAGTAATAAAAGGAATAATTTTGATCAACGGAATAAATTAAAATAATAGCACGTAACATTAGACAGTGGACAAATAGACGACATGAACTATATATATATATATATATATATATATATATATATGGTATGAAAAATAATGAAATGGTTAAAATAAATAATTATATTGTATATCATATAAATCCAACAGAATGTTTGCACGACGGGACCTTAGTGGCAGTTAAGACGGGCATAAAACGTGTCTTACATACTGAATACGATGAAGTATATATTTCTATGATGGTGGAGACTGAGCTTGGTAAACTTGAAATAGCAACAGGCTATCAACCACATCAAAGAAATTATCTGCCTATGCCTATTTATAATTTTAACAGAATATTCAGTAGAAATTACCCAATATTATTTGTAGGAGATATAAATGCTAGACACCAGATAGCGGGATGTGTGGATTATCCTAATACAATAGTCATAAACTTAAGTATGGTGGTTGAAAGGCAACATATAAGAAGAATAGTACCAGATTTTCCGACGTTTGTAACTAACAGAGCGGCTACCACCTCAGATATAGTGTTAGCTGACCAGGATTTTCCTTTTAATTTCCATATTAAGGTGGGTCAACTTACTACAAGGGATCACCTTCCATTCATGATTACGGTATCCACAAATCCCAACTGAATACCATGTGGTCAAAAAGAAATTTATTTGGGAAATTACAAAGAGGAATTAATAAATGTAAGATTTAAGAGGTAGAACAAGCGACACTGAAAGATATAGATAACAAACGACATCGGAAGATATAGATAACAAACGACACTGGAAGATATAGATAATAACTTAAAGAAAGTATTATAAAGTGTGGTTAAAGCAGACAATAATAATATGCCGAAAACAACATATAGAACCTTACCTCATCCAAGGCTACCAATTAACGTTAAGCAAACTATAGTTCATAATATACAGTAGATGAAGAAATTAGGAGAAATATTCCCAGTAATTATTTATTTAACAGAATGATGAATTTACTTGAAGAAATAAGGTATCACTCGTTCCGAAATCAGCAAAAAATATATGGAACGAAATGTTGCAAAAATTTGATGTTCAATCCGTTCCTAGATTATTCTGGAATCAAATTAAGAGATTGCAAGGAACGGATGAACGTATCTAATTTTATTTATTGGACGAAGAAGGAAACAATAAGGGAAAGAATAAAGGGAAAGAATAAAAATTTTCGAGAATAAGGGGAGAAAGTGTTTGTAATATAAGAAGAAGAAGAACGTGAATTTGATGAAGAAAATAAAAACGCGGTTTTGGAATTTATGACACAAGAGGTAAACAGAATACAACCATTGATATAACGTTGTCGAAAAGAGATTTACAGTAGAAGGATACTGTAGTCCAATTACTATTCAAGAATTTAACCCAGCATTACAATCCTTCAAGCAAAAAGTTCCTGGATTAAACGGCTTAAGAAAATAGAATTTTACTGAGGCACCTGAACCAATTTTGCGAGAAATAATTAGTATTTTTAATGCTTATACGAATGCAGGATACTGTTCAGACAGTTTCAAAAGGGCAAAAATGGGAATGATACCAAAACCAGGCACGCCAACGACGAACTATATTAACCTCTTCTGGACCACTGGATCGAATTTGTACCGTTTCCCATACACGCACTCCTAACTTAAACTTACAAAAACTTTAGGCGTTAAGAGGTTAACTACAGACATATATCGCTCCTGGACTTCTTAGGAACAATCTTTGGGAAAATAATAGGAAAAAGATTAACAGAATTATTAAATGAAAACAATCTATATAATGATCAGCAACATGGTTTCAGAAAGTAATGGGGACAGAGACAGCTATTGCTTTGGCTTACGCAAAAATAGCAAAACCAAACAAAACACCAAAAAGTGAATGTTATCTTACGAGATAAACGGGAAGCTTTCGAAAAAGTTTGGATAAAGCGCCGCAATACAAACTTTTGTATTTGAATTTGAGTCCGATTATAGAGAGAATATTATGCGATTATTTGGTGGAAAGGAAAGCATTAACATAAGTAAACATCTAAGAAGAGAATTTGAGTTGCAGGGAGGTTGTCTTAGTCCAATATTGTATTTTAATTTTGTAAATTTTATGCCTTTTCCCACGAGACTCTTTCTTACCAGGCGCCTGGTAGACCTAAAGCGGTCTGTCAGTTGAGTCCCATGAGACTAGAAAATTTAAATATAATGTATGCTGATGATGTTACGCAAATTATAGCTACCATTACAAAACCTAAGGAATTAATAGCAGCAGAGAGGGGAACAGAAATAGAAAAGATCAACCAGTACGAAAGAAAGTG